>CAKAJI010000338.1:0-156415 GCA_916610255.1 Lasioglossum lativentre
GTAAGGTATTTTCAATGATACACTGCATATTACGTTATATTATAAGGTATTTTCAATGATACACTGCATATTACGGTATATCATAAGGTATTTTGAATGATACACTGCATATTAAGTTATATTATAAGTTATTTTCAATGATACACTGCATATTACGTTATATTATAAGGTATTTTCAATGATGCACTGCATATTACGTTATATGAGAAGGTATTTTCATTGATACACTACAAATTACGATATATTATAAGGTATTTTCAATGATACACTGCATATTACGTTATATTATAAGGTATTTTCAATGATGCACTGCATATTACGTTATACTATAAGGTATTTTCAATGATACACTGCATATTAAGTTATATTATAAGGTATTTTCAATGATAAACTACTATATATTATAAGGTATTTTCGATGATACACTGCATATTACGTTATATTATAAGGTATTTTCAAAGATACACTACAAATAACGATATATTATAAGGTATTTTCAATGATACACTGCATATTACGTTATACTATAAGGTATTTTCAATGATAAACTACTATATATTATAAGGTATTTTCAATGATACACTACAAATTACGTTATATCATAAGGTATATTCAATGATTCACTGCATATTAAGTTATATGGGAAGGTATTTTCAATGATACACTGCATATTACGTTATATTATAAGGTATTTTCAATGATACACTGCATATTACGTTATATTATAAGGTATTTTCAATGATACACTACAAGTTACGATATATTATAAGGTATTTTCAATGATACACTGCATATTACGTTATACTATAAGGTATTTTCAATGATAAACTATTATATATTATAAGGTATTTTCAATGATACACTACAAATTACGTTATATCATAAGGTATATTCAATGATACACTGCATATTAAGTTATATGGGAAGGTATTTTCAATGATACACTGCATATTACGTTATATTATAAGGTATTTTCAATGATACACTGCATATTACGTTATATTATAAGGTATTTTCAATGATACACTGCATATTACGTTATATTATAAGGTATTTTCAATGATACACTACAAATAACGATATATTATAAGGTATTTTCAATGATACACTGCATATTACGTTATATGAGAAGGTATTTTCATTGATACACTACAAATTACGATATATTATAAGGTATTTTCAATGATACACTGCATATTTCGTTATATTATAAGGTATTTTCAATGGTACACTGCATATTACGGTATATCATAAGGTATTTTCAATGATACACTGCATATTAAGTTATATTATAAGGTATTTTCAATGATAAACTACTATATATTATAAGGTATTTTCAATGATACACTGCATATTACGTTGTATTATAAGGTATTTTCAAAGATACACTACAAGAAAACGATATATTATAAGGTATTTTCAATGATACACTGCATATTACGTTATATGAGAAGGCATTTTCATTGATTCACTACAAATTACGATATATTATAAGGTATTTTCAATGATACACTGCATATTACGTTATATGGGAAGGTATTTTCAATGATACACTGCATATTACGTTATATTATAAGGTATTTTCAATGATACACTGCATATTACGTTATAGTATAAGGTATTTTCCATGATACACTGCATATTACGTTATATGAGAAGGTATTTTCATTGATACACTACAAATTACGTTATATTATAAGGTATTTTCAATGATGCACTGCATATTACGTTATATGAGAAGGTATTTTCATTGATACACTACAAATTACGATATATTATAAGGTATTTTCAATGATATCCTGCATATTACGTTATATTATAAGGTATTTTCAATGATACACTGCATATTACGTTATATTATAAGGTATTTTCAATGATAAACTGGAATATATTATAAGGTATTTTCAATGATACACTGCATATTACGTTATATTATAAGGTATTTCCAATGATACACTGCATATTACGTTATATTATAAGGTATTTTCAATGATGCACTGCATATTACGTTATACTATAAGGTATTTTCAATGATACACTGCATATTAAGTTATATTATAAGGTATTTTCAATGATACACTGCATATTACGTTATATTATAAGGTATTTTCAATGATAAACTGGAATATATTATAAGGTATTTTCAATGATACACTGCATATTACGTTATATTATAAGGTATTTCCAATGATACACTGCATATTACGTTATATTATAAGGTATTTTCAATGATGCACTGCATAGTACGTTATACTATAAGGTATTTTCAATGATACACTGCATATTAAGTTATATTATAAGGTATTTTCAATGATAAACTACTATATATTATAAGGTATTTTCAATGATACACTGCATATTACGTTATATTATAAGGTATTTTCAAAGATACACTACAAATAACGATAAATTATAAGGTATTTTCAATGATACACTGCATATTACGTTATATTATAAGGTATTTTCAATGATACACTGCATATTACGATATATTATATGGTATTTTCAATGATACACTGCATATTACGTTATATTATAAGGTATTTTCAATGATACACTGCATATTACGGTATATCATAAGGTATTTTCAATGATACACTGCATATTAAGTTATATTATAAGTTATTTTCAATGATACACTGCATATTAAGTTATATTATAAGGTATTTTCAATGATGCACTGCATATTACGTTATACTATAAGGTATTTTCAATGATACACTGCATATTACGTTATACTATAAGGTATTTTCAATGATACACTGCATATTAAGTTATATTATAAGGTATTTTCAATGATAAACTACTATATATTATAAGGTATTTTCAATGATACACTGCATATTACGTTATATTATAAGGTATTTTCAATGATACACTGCATATTACGATATATTATAAGGTATTTTCAATGATACACTGCATATTACGTTATATTATAAGGTATTTTCAATGATACACTGCATATTACGGTATATCATAAGGTATTTTCAATGATACACTGCATATTAAGTTATATTATAAGTTATTTTCAATGATACACTGCATATTAAGTTATATTATAAGGTATTTTCAATGATGCACTGCATATTACGTTATACTATATGGTATTTTCAATGATACACTGCATATTAAGTTATACTATAAGGTATTTTCAATGATACACTGCATATTAAGTTATATTATAAGGTATTTTCAATGATAAACTACTATATATTATAAGGTATTTTCAATGATACACTGCATATTACGTTATATTATAAGGTATTTTCAATGATACATTGCATATTACGTTATATGGGAAGGTATTTTCAATGATACACTGCATATTACGTTATATTATAAGGTATTTTCAATGATACACTGCATATTACGTTACATTATAAGGTATTTTCAATGATACACTGCATATTACGTTATATGAGAAGGTATTTTCATTGATACACTACAAATTACGATATATTATAAGGTATTTTCAATGATATCCTGCATATTACGTTATATTATAAGGTATTTTCAATGATACACTGCATATTACGTTATATTATAAGGTATTTTCAATGATACACTGCATATTACGTTACATTATAAGGTATTTTCAATGATACACTGCATATTACGTTATATGAGAAGGTATTTTCATTGATACACTACAAATTACGTTATATTATAAGGTATTTTCAATGATGCACTGCATATTACGTTATACTATAAGGTATTTTCAATGATACACTGCATATTAAGTTATATTATAAGGTATTTTCAATGATAAACTACTATATATTATAAGGTATTTTCAATGATACACTGCATATTACGTTATATTATAAGGTATTTTCAATGATACACTGCATATTACTATATATTGTAAGGTATTTTCAATGATACACTGCATATTACGTTATATTATAAGGTATTTTCAATGATACACTGCATATTACGGTATATCATAAGGTATTTTGAATGATACCCTGCATATTAAGTTATATTATAAGTTATTTTCAATGATACACTGCATATTACGTTATATTATAAGGTATTTTCAATGATGCACTGCATATTACGTTATATGAGAAGGTATTTTCATTGATACACTACAAATTACGATATATTATAAGGTATTTTCAATGATACACTGCATATTACGTTATATTATAAGGTATTTTCAATGATGCACTGCATATTACGTTATACTATAAGGTATTTTCAATGATACACTACTATATATTATAAGGTATTTTCGATGATACACTGCATATTACGTTATATTATAAGGTATTTTCAAAGATACACTACAAATAACGATATATTATAAGGTATTTTCAATGATACACTGCATATTACGTTATACTATAAGGTATTTTCAATGATAAACTACTATATATTATAAGGTATTTTCAATGATACACTACAAATTACGTTATATCATAAGGTATATTCAATGATACACTGCATATTAAGTTATATGGGAAGGTATTTTCAATGATACACTGCATATTACGTTATATTATAAGGTATTTTCAATGATACACTGCATATTACGTTATATTATAAGGTATTTTCAATGATACACTACAAGTTACGATATATTATAAGGTATTTTCAATGATACACTGCATATTACGTTATACTATAAGGTATTTTCAATGATAAACTACTATATATTATAAGGTATTTTCAATGATACACTACAAATTACGTTATATCATAAGGTATATTCAATGATACACTGCATATTAAGTTATATGGGAAGGTATTTTCAATGATACACTGCATATTACGTTATATTATAAGGTATTTTCAATGATACACTGCATATTACGTTATATTATAAGGTATTTTCAATGATACACTGCATATTACGTTATATTATAAGGTATTTTCAATGATACACTACAAATAACGATATATTATAAGGTATTTTCAATGATACACTGCATATTACGTTATATGAGAAGGTATTTTCATTGATACACTACAAATTACGATATATTATAAGGTATTTTCAATGATATCCTGCATATTACGTTATAGTATAAGGTATTTTCAATGATACACTGCATATTACGTTATATGAGAAGGTATTTTCATTGATACACTACAAATTACGTTATATTATAAGGTATTTTCAATGATGCACTGCATATTACGTTATATGAGAAGGTATTTTCATTGATACACTACAAATTACGATATATTATAAGGTATTTTCAATGATATCCTGCATATTACGTTATATTATAAGGTATTTTCAATGATACACTGCATATTACGTTATATTATAAGGTATTTTCAATGATAAACTGGAATATATTATAAGGTATTTTCAATGATACACTGCATATTACGTTATATTATAAGGTATTTCCAATGATACACTGCATATTACGTTATATTATAAGGTATTTTCAATGATGCACTGCATATTACGTTATACTATAAGGTATTTTCAATGATACACTGCATATTAAGTTATATTATAAGGTATTTTCAATGATAAACTACTATATATTATAAGGTATTTTCAATGATACACTGCATATTACGTTGTATTATAAGGTATTTTCAAAGATACACTACAAGAAAACGATATATTATAAGGTATTTTCAATGATACACTGCATATTACGTTATATGAGAAGGCATTTTCATTGATTCACTACAAATTACGATATATTATAAGGTATTTTCAATGATACACTGCATATTACGTTATATTATAAGGTATTTTCAATGATACACTGCATATTACGTTATATTATAAGGTATTTTCAATGATACACTGCATATTACGTTATATTATAAGGTATTTTCAATGATACACTACAAATAACGATATATTATAAGGTATTTTCAATGATACACTGCATATTACGTTATATGAGAAGGTATTTTCATTGATACACTACAAATTACGATATATTATAAGGTATTTTCAATGATACACTGCATATTTCGTTATATTATAAGGTATTTTCAATGATACACTGCATATTACGTTATATTATAAGGTATTTTCAATGATACACTGCATATTACGGTATATCATAAGGTATTTTCAATGATACACTGCATATTAAGTTATATTATGAGGTATTTTCAATGATACACTGCATATTACGGTATATCATAAGGTATTTTCAATGATACACTGCATATTAAGTTATATTATAAGGTATTTTCAATGATAAACTACTATATATTATAAGGTATTTTCAATGATACACTGCATATTACGTTATATTATAAGGTATTTTCAAAGATACACTACAAGAAAACGATATATTATAAGGTATTTTCAATGATACACTGCATATTACGTTATATGAGAAGGCATTTTCATTGATTCACTACAAATTACGATATATTATAAGGTATTTTCAATGATACACTGCATATTACGTTATATGGGAAGGTATTTTCAATGATACACTGCATATTACGTTATATTATAAGGTATTTTCAATGATACACTGCATATTACGTTATATTATAAGGTATTTTCAATGATACACTGCATATTACGTTATATTATAAGGTAATTTCAATGATACACTACAAATAACGATATATTATAAGGTATTTTCAATGATACACTGCATATTACGTTATATGAGAAGGTATTTTCAATGATACACTACAAATTACGATATATTATAAGGTATTTTCAATGATACACTGCATATTACGTTATATGGGAAGGTATTTTCAATGATAAACTGCATATTACGTTATATGAGAAGGTATTTTCAATGATACACTGCATATTACGTTATATGGGAAGGTATTTTCAATGATACACTGCATATTACGTTATATTATAAGGTATTTTCAATGATACACTGCATATTACGTTATATTATAAGGTATTTTCAATGATACACTGCATATTACGTTACATTATAAGGTATTTTCAATGATACACTGCATATTACGTTATATGAGAAGGTATTTTCATTGATACACTACAAATTACGATATATTATAAGGTATTTTCAATGATATCCTAAATATTACGTTATATTATAAGGTATTTTCAATGATACACTGCATATTACGTTATATTATAAGGTATTTTCAATGATACACTACAAATTACGATATATTATAAGGTATTTTCAATGATACACTGCATATTACGTTATATTACAAGGTATTTTCAATGATACACTGCATATTACGTTATATTATAAGGTATTTTCAATGATAAACTACTATATATTATAAGGCATTTTCAATGATACACTACAAATTACGTTATATCATAAGGTATATTCAATGATACACTACAAGTTACGATATATTATAAGGTATTTTCAATGATACACTGCATATTACGTTATACTATAAGGTATTTTCAATGATAAACTATTATATATTATAAGGTATTTTCAATGATACACTACAAATTACGTTATATCATAAGGTATATTCAATGATATACTGCATATTAAGTTATATGGGAAGGTATTTTCAATGATACACTGCATATTACGTTATATTATAAGGTATTTTCAATGATACACTGCATATTACGTTATATTATAAGGTATTTTCAATGATACACTGCATATTACGTTATATTATAAGGTATTTTCAATGATACACTACAAATAACGATATATTATAAGGTATTTTCAATGATACACTGCATATTACGTTATATGAGAAGGTATTTTCATTGATACACTACAAATTACGATACATTATAAGGTATTTTCAATGATACACTGCATATTACGTTATATTATAAGGTATTTTCAATGATACACTGCATATTACGTTATATTATAAGGTATTTTCAATGATACACTGCATATTACGGTATATCATAAGGTATTTTCAATGATACACTGCATATTAAGTTATATTATGAGGTATTTTCAATGATAAACTACTATATATTATAAGGTATTTTCAATGATACACTGCATATTACGTTATATTATAAGGTATTTTCAATGATACACTACAAATAACGATATATTATAAGGTATTTTCAATGATACACTGCATATTACGTTATATGGGAAGGTATTTTCAATGATACACTGCATATTACGTTATATTATAAGGTATTTTCAATGATACACTGCATATTACGTTATATTATAAGGTATTTTCAATGATACACTGCATATTACGTTATATTATAAGGTATTTTCAATGATACACTGCATATTACGTTATATTATAAGGTATTTTCAATGATACACTACAAATAACGATATATTATAAGGTATTTTCAATGATACACTGCATATTACGTTATATGAGAAGGTATTTTCATTGATACACTACAAATTACGATATATTATAAGGTATTTTCAATGATACACTGCATATTTCGTTATATTATAAGGTATTTTCAATGATACACTGCATATTACGTTATATTATAAGGTATTTTCAATGATACACTGCATATTACGGTATATCATAAGGTATTTTCAATGATACACTGCATATTAAGTTATATTATGAGGTATTTTCAATGATACACTGCATATTACGTTATATCATAAGGTATTTTCAATGATACACTGCATATTAAGTTATATTATGAGGTATTTTCAATGATAAACTACTATATATTATAAGGTATTTTCAATGATACACTGCATATTACGTTATATTATAAGGTATTTTCAAAGATACACTACAAGAAAACGATATATTATAAGGTATTTTCAATGATACACTGCATATTACGTTATATGAGAAGGCATTTTCATTGATTCACTACAAATTACGATATATTATAAGGTATTTTCAATGATACACTGCATATTACGTTATATGGGAAGGTATTTTCAATGATACACTGCATATTACGTTATATTATAAGGTATTTTCAATGATACACTGCATATTACGTTATATTATAAGGTATTTTCAATGATACACTGCATATTACGTTATATTATAAGGTAATTTCAATGATACACTACAAATAACGATATATTATAAGGTATTTTCAATGATACACTGCATATTACGTTATATGAGAAGGTATTTTCATTGATACACTACAAATTACGATATATTATAAGGTATTTTCAATGATACACTGCATATTACGTTATATGGGAAGGTATTTTCAATGATAAACTGCATATTACGTTATATGAGAAGGTATTTTCAATGATACACTGCATATTACGTTATATGGGAAGGTATTTTCAATGATACACTGCATATTACGTTATATTATAAGGTATTTTCAATGATACACTGCATATTACGTTATATTATAAGGTATTTTCAATGATACACTGCATATTACGTTACATTATAAGGTATTTTCAATGATACACTGCATATTACGTTATATGAGAAGGTATTTTCATTGATACACTACAAATTACGATATATTATAAGGTATTTTCAATGATATCCTAAATATAACGTTATATTATAAGGTATTTTCAATGATACACTGCATATTACGTTATATTATAAGGTATTTTCAATGATACACTACAAATTACGATATATTATAAGGTATTTTCAATGATACACTGCATATTACGTTATATTACAAGGTATTTTCAATGATACACTGCATATTACGTTATACTATAAGGTATTTTCAATGATAAACTACTATATATTATAAGGCATTTTCAATGATACACTACAAATTACGTTATATCATAAGGTATATTCAATGATACACTACAAGTTACGATATATTATAAGGTATTTTCAATGATACACTGCATATTACGTTATACTATAAGGTATTTTCAATGATAAACTATTATATATTATAAGGTATTTTCAATGATACACTACAAATTACGTTATATCATAAGGTATATTCAATGATATACTGCATATTAAGTTATATGGGAAGGTATTTTCAATGATACACTGCATATTACGTTATATTATAAGGTATTTTCAATGATACACTGCATATTACGTTATATTATAAGGTATTTTCAATGATACACTGCATATTACGTTATATTATAAGGTATTTTCAATGATACACTACAAATAACGATATATTATAAGGTATTTTCAATGATACACTGCATATTACGTTATATGAGAAGGTATTTTCATTGATACACTACAAATTACGATACATTATAAGGTATTTTCAATGATACACTGCATATTACGTTATATTATAAGGTATTTTCAATGATACACAGCATATTACGTTATATTATAAGGTATTTTCAATGATACACTGCATATTACGGTATATCATAAGGTATTTTCAATGATACACTGCATATTAAGTTATATTATAAGGTATTTTCAATGATAAACTACTATATATTATAAGGTATTTTCAATGATACACTGCATATTACGTTATATTATAAGGTATTTTCAAAGATACACTACAAGAAAACGATATATTATAAGGTATTTTCAATGATACACTGCATATTACGTTATATGAGAAGGCATTTTCATTGATTCACTACAAATTACGATATATTATAAGGTATTTTCAATGATACACTGCATATTACGTTATATGGGAAGGTATTTTCAATGATACACTGCATATTACGTTATATTATAAGGTATTTTCAATGATACACTGCATATTACGTTATATTATAAGGTATTTTCAATGATACACTGCATATTACGTTATATTATAAGGTAATTTCAATGATACACTACAAATAACGATATATTATAAGGTATTTTCAATGATACACTGCATATTACGTTATATGAGAAGGTATTTTCATTGATACACTACAAATTACGATATATTATAAGGTATTTTCAATGATACACTGCATATTACGTTATATGGGAAGGTATTTTCAATGATAAACTGCATATTACGTTATATGAGAAGGTATTTTCAATGATACACTGCATATTACGTTATATGGGAAGGTATTTTCAATGATACACTGCATATTACGTTATATTATAAGGTATTTTCAACGATACACTGCATATTACGTTATATTATAAGGTATTTTCAATGATACACTGCATATTACGTTACATTATAAGGTATTTTCAATGATACACTGCATATTACGTTATATGAGAAGGTATTTTCATTGATACACTACAAATTACGATATATTATAAGGTATTTTCAATGATATCCTGCATATTACGTTATATTATAAGGTATTTTCAATGATACACTGCATATTACGTTATATTATAAGGTATTTTCAATGATACACTACAAATTACGATATATTATAAGGTATTTTCAATGATACACTGCATATTACGTTATATCATAAGGTATTTTCAATGATACACTGCATATTAAGTTATATTAAAAGGTATTTTCAATGATAAACTGCAATATATTATAAGGTATTTTCAATGATACACTGCATATTACGTTATATTACAAGGTATTTTCAATGATACACTGCATATTACGTTATACTATAAGGTATTTTCAATGATAAACTACTATATATTATAAGGTATTTTCAATGATACACTACAAATTACGTTATATCATAAGGTATATTCAATGATACACTACAAGTTACGATATATTATAAGGTATTTTCAATGATACACTGCATATTACGTTATACTATAAGGTATTTTCAATGATAAACTATTATATATTATAAGGTATTTTCAATGATACACTACAAATTACGTTATATCATAAGGTATATTCAATGATATACTGCATATTAAGTTATATGGGAAGGTATTTTCAATGATACACTGCATATTACGTTATATTATAAGGTATTTTCAATGATACACTGCATATTACGTTATATTATAAGGTATTTTCAATGATACACTGCATATTACGTTATATTATAAGGTATTTTCAATGATACACTACAAATAACGATATATTATAAGGTATTTTCAATGATACACTGCATATTACGTTATATGAGAAGGTATTTTCATTGATACACTACAAATTACGATACATTATAAGGTATTTTCAATGATACACTGCATATTACGTTATATTATAAGGTATTTTCAATGATACACTGCATATTACGTTATATTATAAGGTATTTTCAATGATACACTGCATATTACGGTATATCATAAGGTATTTTCAATGATACACTGCATATTAAGTTATATTATAAGGTATTTTCAATGATAAACTACTATATATTATAAGGTATTTTCAATGATACACTGCATATTACGTTATATTATAAGGTATTTTCAAAGATACACTACAAGAAAACGATATATTATAAGGTATTTTCAATGATACACTGCATATTACGTTATATGAGAAGGCATTTTCATTGATTCACTACAAATTACGATATATTATAAGGTATTTTCAATGATACACTGCATATTACGTTATATGGGAAGGTATTTTCAATGATACACTGCATATTACGTTATATTATAAGGTATTTTCAATGATACACTGCATATTACGTTATATTATAAGGTATTTTCAATGATACACTGCATATTACGTTATATTATAAGGTAATTTCAATGATACACTACAAATAACGATATATTATAAGGTATTTTCAATGATACACTGCATATTACGTTATATGAGAAGGTATTTTCATTGATACACTACAAATTACGATATATTATAAGGTATTTTCAATGATACACTGCATATTACGTTATATGGGAAGGTATTTTCAATGATAAACTGCATATTACGTTATATGAGAAGGTATTTTCAATGATACACTGCATATTACGTTATATGGGAAGGTATTTTCAATGATACACTGCATATTACGTTATATTATAAGGTATTTTCAACGATACACTGCATATTACGTTATATTATAAGGTATTTTCAATGATACACTGCATATTACGTTACATTATAAGGTATTTTCAATGATACACTGCATATTACGTTATATGAGAAGGTATTTTCATTGATACACTACAAATTACGATATATTATAAGGTATTTTCAATGATATCCTGCATATTACGTTATATTATAAGGTATTTTCAATGATACACTGCATATTACGTTATATTATAAGGTATTTTCAATGATACACTACAAATTACGATATATTATAAGGTATTTTCAATGATACACTGCATATTACGTTATATCATAAGGTATTTTCAATGATACACTGCATATTAAGTTATATTAAAAGGTATTTTCAATGATAAACTGCAATATATTATAAGGTATTTTCAATGATACACTGCATATTACGTTATATTGTAAGGTATTTCCAATGATACACTGCATATTACGTAATATTACAAGGTATTTTCAATGATACACTGCATATTACGTTATACTATAAGGTATTTTCAATGATAAACTACTATATATTATAAGGTATTTTCAATGATACACTACAAATTACGTTATATCATAAGGTATATTCAATGATACACTGCATATTAAGTTATATTATAAGGTATTTTCAATGATAAACTACTATATATTATAAGGTATTTTCAATGATACACTGCATATTACGTTATATTATAAGGTATTTTCAAAGATACACTACAAATAACGATATATTATAAGGTATTTTCAATGATACACTGCATATTACGTTATATGAGAAGGTATTTTCATTGATACACTACAAATTACGATATATTATAAGGTATTTTCAATGATACACTGCATATTACGTTATATGGGAAGGTATTTTCAATGATAAACTGCATATTACGTTATATTATAAGGTATTTTCAATGATACACTGCATATTACGTTATATTATAAGGTATTTTCAATGATACACTGCATATTACGTTATATTATAAGGTATTTTCAATGATACATTGCATATTACGTTATATGGGAAGGTATTTTTAATGATACACTGCATATTACGTTATATTATAAGGTATTTTCAATGATACACTGCATATTACGTTATATTATAAGGTATTTTCAATGATACACTGCATATTACGTTATATGAGAAGGTATTTTCATTGATACACTACAAATTACGATATATTATAAGGTATTTTCAATGATATCCTGCATATTACGTTATATTATAAGGTATTTTCAATGATACACTGCATATTACGTTATATTATAAGGTATTTTCAATGATACACTACAAATTACGATATATTATAAGGTATTTTCAATGATACCCTGCATATTACGTTATATTATAAGGTATTTTCAATGATACACTGCATATTACGTTATATTATAAGGTATTTTCAATGATACACTACAAATTACGATATATTATAAGGTATTTTCAATGATACACTGCATATTACGTTATATTATAAGGTATTTTCATTGATAGACTAGAATTACCATATATTCTAAGGTATTTTCAATGATACACTGCATATTACGTTATATCATAAGGTATTTTCAATGATACACTGCATATTAAGTTATATTAAAAGGTATTTTCAATGATAAACTGCAATATATTATAAGGTATTTTCAATGATACACTGCATATTACGTTATATTACAAGGTATTTTCAATGATACACTGCATATTACGTTATATTATAAGGTATTTTCAATGATACACTGCATATTACGTTACATTATAAGGTATTTTCAATGATACACTACATATTACGTTATATTATAAGGTATTTTCAAAGATACACTACAAATAACGATATATTATAAGGTATTTTCAATGATACACTGCATATTACGTTATATGGGAAGGTATTTTCAATGATAAACTGCATATTACGTTATATTATAAGGTATTTTCAATGATAAACTGCAATATATTATAAGGTATTTTCAATGATACACTGCATATTACGTTATATTACAAGGTATTTTCAATGATACACTGCATATTACGTTATACTATAAGGTATTTTCAATGATAAACTACTATATATTATAAGGTATTTTCAATGATACACTACAAATTACGTTATATCATAAGGTATATTCAATGATACACTGCATATTAAGTTATATGGGAAGGTATTTTCAATGATACACTGCATATTACGTTATATTATAAGGTATTTTCAATGATACACTGCATATTACGTTATATTATAAGGTATTTTCAAAGATACAATACAAATAACGATATATTATAAGGTATTTTCAATGATACACTGCATATTACGTTATATGAGAAGGTATTTTCATTGATACACTACAAATTACGATATATTGTAAGGTATTTTCAATGATACACTGCATATTACGTTATATGGGAAGGTATTTTCAATGATACACTGCATATTACGTTATATTATAAGGTATTTTCAATGATACACTGCATATTACGTTATATTATAAGGTATTTTCAAAGATACACTACAAATAACGATAAATTATAAGGTATTTTCAATGATACACTGCATATTACGTTATATGAGAAGGTATTTTCAATGATACACTGCATATTACGTTATATGGGAAGGTATTTTCAATGATACACTGCATATTACGTTATATTATAAGGTATTTTCAATGATACACTGCATATTACGTTATATTATAAGGTAATTTCAATGATACACTACAAATAACGATATATTATAAGGTATTTTCAATGATACACTGCATATTACGTTATATGAGAAGGTATTTTCATTGATACACTACAAATTACGATATATTATAAGGTATTTTCAATGATACACTGCATATTAAGTTATATTATAAGGTATTTTCAATGATAAACTACTATATATTATAAGGTATTTTCAATGATACACTGCATATTACGTTATATTATAAGGTATTTTCAAAGATACACTACAAATAACGATAAATTATAAGGTATTTTCAATGATACACTGCATATTACGTTATATGAGAAGGTATTTTCAATGATAAACTGCATATTACGTTATATTATAAGGTATTTTCAATGATAAACTGCAATATATTATAAGGTATTTTCAATGATACACTGCATATTACGTTATATTACAAGGTATTTTCAATGATACACTGCATATTACGTTATACTATAAGGTATTTTCAATGATAAACTACTATATATTATAAGGTATTTTCAATGATACACTACAAATTACGTTATATCATAAGGTATATTCAATGATACACTGCATATTAAGTTATATGGGAAGGTATATTCAATGATACACTGCATATTACGTTATATTATAAGGTATTTTCAATGATACACTGCATATTACGTTATATTATAAGGTATTTTCAAAGATACAATACAAATAACGATATATTATAAGGTATTTTCAATGATACACTGCATATTACGTTATATGAGAAGGTATTTTCATTGATACACTACAAATTACGATATATTGTAAGGTATTTTCAATGATACACTGCATATTACGTTATATGGGAAGGTATTTTCAATGATACACTGCATATTACGTTATATTATAAGGTATTTTCAATGATACACTGCATATTACGTTATATTATAAGGTATTTTCAAAGATACACTACAAATAACGATAAATTATAAGGTATTTTCAATGATACACTGCATATTACGTTATATGAGAAGGTATTTTCAATGATACACTGCATATTACGTTATATGGGAAGGTATTTTCAATGATACACTGCATATTACGTTATATTATAAGGTATTTTCAATGATACACTGCATATTACGTTATATTATAAGGTAATTTCAATGATACACTACAAATAACGATATATTATAAGGTATTTTCAATGATACACTGCATATTACGTTATATGAGAAGGTATTTTCATTGATACACTACAAATTACGATATATTATAAGGTATTTTCAATGATACACTGCATATTAAGTTATATTATAAGGTATTTTCAATGATAAACTACTATATATTATAAGGTATTTTCAATGATACACTGCATATTACGTTATATTATAAGGTATTTTCAAAGATACACTACAAATAACGATAAATTATAAGGTATTTTCAATGATACACTGCATATTACGTTATATGAGAAGGTATTTTCAATGATACACTGCATATTAAGTTATATTATAAGGTATTTTCAATGATAAACTACTATATATTATAAGGTATTTTCAATGATACACTGCATATTACGTTATATTATAAGGTATTTTCAATGATACATTGCATATTACGTTATATGGGAAGGTATTTTCAATGATACACTGCATATTACGTTATATGAGAAGGTATTTTCATTGATACACTACAAATTACGATATATTATAAGGTATTTTCAATGATATCCTGCATATTACGATATATTATAAGGTATTTTCAATGATACACTGCATATTACGTTATATTATAAGGTATTTTCAATGATACACTGCATATTACGTTACATTATAAGGTATTTTCAATGATACACTGCATATTACGTTATATGAGAAGGTATTTTCATTGATACACTACAAATTACGTTATATTATAAGGTATTTTCAATGATGCACTGCATATTACGTTATACTATAAGGTATTTTCAATGATACACTGCATATTAAGTTATATTATAAGCTATTTTCAATGATAAACTACTATATATTATAAGGTATTTTCAATGATACACTGCATATTACGTTATATTATAAGGTATTTTCAAAGATACACTACAAATAACGATAAATTATAAGGTATTTTCAATGATACACTGCATATTACGTTATATGAGAAGGTATTTTCAATGATACACTGCATATTACGTTATATTATAAGGTTTTTTCAATGATGCACTGCATATTACGTTATACTATAAGGTATTTTCAATGATACACTACAAATAACGATATATTATAAGGTATTTTCAATGATACACTGCATATTACGTTATATTATAAGGTATTTTCAATGATACACTGCATATTACGTTACATTATAAGGTATTTTCAATGATACACTGCATATTACGTTATATGAGAAGGTATTTTCATTGATACACTACAAATTACGATATATTATAAGGTATTTTCAATGATGCACTGCATATTACGTTATACTATAAGGTATTTTCAATGATACACTGCATATTAAGTTATATTATAAGGTATTTTCAATGATAAACTACTATATATTATAAGGTATTTTCAATGATACACTGCATATTACGTTATATTATAAGGTATTTTCAAAGATACACTACAAATAACGATAAATTATAAGGTATTTTCAATGATACACTGCATATTACGTTATATGAGAAGGTATTTTCAATGATACACTGCATATTACGTTATATGGGAAGGTATTTTCAATGATACACTGCATATTACGTTATATTATAAGGTATTTTCAATGATACACTGCATATTACGTTATATTATAAGGTAATTTCAATGATACACTACAAATAACGATATATTATAAGGTATTTTCAATGATACACTGCATATTACGTTATATGAGAAGGTATTTTCATTGATACACTACAAATTACGATATATTATAAGGTATTTTCAATGATACACTGCATATTACGTTATATGGGAAGGTATTTTCAATGATAAACTGCATATTACGTTATATTATAAGGTATTTTCAATGATACACTGCATATTACGTTATATTATAAGGTATTTTCAATGATACACTGCATATTACGTTATATTATAAGGTATTTTCAATGATACATTGCATATTACGTTATATTATAAGGTATTTTCAATGATACATTGCATATTACGTTATATGGGAAGGTATTTTCAATGATACACTGCATATTACGTTATATTATAAGGTATTTTCAATGATACACTGCATATTACGTTACATTATAAGGTATTTTCAATGATACACTGCATATTACGTTATATGAGAAGGTATTTTCATTGATACACTACAAATTACGATATATTATAAGGTATTTTCAATGATACACTGCATATTACGTTATATGGGAAGGTATTTTCAATGATAAACTGCATATTACGGTATATTATAAGGTTTTTTCATTGATACACTACAAATTACGTTATATGATAAGGTATTTTCAATGATGCACTGCATATTACGTTATACTATAAGGTATTTTCAATGATACACTGCATATTAAGTTATACTATAAGGTATTTTCAATGATACACTGCATATTAAGTTATATTATAAGGTATTTTCAATGATAAACTACTATATATTATAAGGTATTTTCAATGATACACTGCATATTACGTTATATTATAAGGTATTTTCAATGATACACTGCATATTACGTTATATGAGAAGGTATTTTCATTGATACACTACAAATTACGTTATATTATAAGGTATTTTCAATGATGCACTGCATATTACGTTATACTATAAGGTATTTTCAATGATACACTGCATATTAAGTTATATTATAAGGTATTTTCAATGATAAACTACTATATATTATAAGGTATTTTCAATGATACACTGCATATTACGTTATATTATAAGGTATTTTCAAAGATACACTACAAATAACGATAAATTATAAGGTATTTTCAATGATACATTGCATATTATGTTATATGGGAAGGTATTTTCAATGATTCACTGCATATTACGTTATATTATAAGGTATTTTCAATGATACACTGCATATTACGTTATATTATAAGGTATTTTCAATGATACACTGCATATTACGTTATATTATAAGGTATTTGCAATGATACACTGCATATTACGGTATATTATAAGGTTTTTTCATTGATACACTACAAATTACGTTATATGATAAGGTATTTTCAATGATGCACTGCATATTACGTTATACTATAAGGTATTTTCAATGATACACTGCATATTAAGTTATATTATAAGGTATTTTCAATGATAAACTACTATATATTATAAGGTATTTTCAATGATACACTGCATATTACGTTATATTATAAGGTATTTTCAATGATACACTGCATATTACGTTATATGAGAAGGTATTTTCATTGATACACTACAAATTACGTTATATTATAAGGTATTTTCAATGATGCACTGCATATTACGTTATACTATAAGGTATTTTCAATGATACACTGCATATTAAGTTATATTATAAGGTATTTTCAATGATAAACTACTATATATTATAAGGTATTTTCAATGATACACTGCATATTACGTTATATTATAAGGTATTTTCAAAGATACACTACAAATAACGATAAATTATAAGGTATTTTCAATGATACATTGCATATTACGTTATATGGGAAGGTATTTTCAATGATTCACTGCATATTACGTTATATTATAAGGTATTTTCAATGATACACTGCATATTACGTTACATTATAAGGTATTTTCAATGATACACTGCATATTACGTTATATGAGAAGGTATTTTCATTGATACACTACAAATTACGATATATTATAAGGTATTTTCAATGATATCCTGCATATTACGTTATAGTATAAGGTATTTTCAATGATACACTGCATATTACGTTATATGAGAAGGTATTTTCATTGATACACTACAAATTACGTTATATGATAAGGTATTTTCAATGATGCACTGCATATTACGTTATACTATAAGGTATTTTCAATGATACACTGCATATTAAGTTATACTATAAGGTATTTTCAATGATACACTGCATATTAAGTTATATTATAAGGTATTTTCAATGATAAACTACTATATGTTATAAGGTATTTTCAATGATACACTGCATATTACGTTATATTATAAGGTATTTTCAATGATACACTGCATATTACGTTATATGAGAAGGTATTTTCATTGATACACTACAAATTACGTTATATTATAAGGTATTTTCAATGATGCACTGCATATTACGTTATACTATAAGGTATTTTCAATGATACACTGCATATTAAGTTATATTATAAGGTATTTTCAATGATAAACTACTATATATTATAAGGTATTTTCAATGATACACTGCATATTACGTTATATTATAAGGTATTTTCAAAGATACACTACAAATAACGATAAATTATAAGGTATTTTCAATGATACACTGCATATTACGTTATATGAGAAGGTATTTTCAATGATACACTGCATATTACGTTATATGGGAAGGTATTTTCAATGATACACTGCATATTACGTTATATTATAAGGTATTTTCAATGATACACTGCATATTACGTTATATTATAAGGTATTTTCAATGATACACTGCATATTACGTTACATTATAAGGTATTTTCAATGATACACTGCATATTACGTTACATGAGAAGGTATTTTCATTGATACACTACAAATTACGATATATTATAAGGTATTTTCAATGATATCCTGCATATTACGTTATATTATAAGGTATTTTCAATGATAAACTGCATATTACGTTATATTATAAGGTTTTTTCATTGATACACTACAAATTAGGTTATATGATAAGGTATTTTCAATGATGCACTGCATATTACGTTATACTATAAGGTATTTTCAATGATACACTGCATATTAAGTTATATTAAAAGGTATTTTCAAAGATAAACTGCAATATATTATAAGGTATTTTCAATGATACACTGCATATTACGTTATATTGTAAGGTATTCCCAATGATACACTGCATATTACGTAATATTACAAGGTATTTTCAATGATACACTGCATATTACGTTATACTATAAGGTATTTTCAATGATAAACTACTATATATTATAAGGTATTTTCAATGATACACTACAAATTACGTTATATCATAAGGTATATTCAATGATACACTGCATATTAAGTTATATTATAAGGTATTTTCAATGATAAACTACTATATATTATAAGGTATTTTCAATGATACACTGCATATTACGTTATATTATAAGGTATTTTCAAAGATACACTACAAATAACGATATATTATAAGGTATTTTCAATGATACACTGCATATTACGTTATATGAGAAGGTATTTTCCTTGATACACTACAAATTACGATATATTATAAGGTATTTTCAATGATACACTGCATATTACGTTATATTATAAGGTATTTTCAATGATACACTGCATATTACGTTATATTATAAGGTATTTTCAATGATACATTGCATATTACGTTATATGGGAAGGTATTTTCAATGATACACTGCATATTACGTTATATTATAAGGTATTTTCAATGATACACTGCATATTACGGTATATCATAAGGTATTTTCAATGATACACTGCATATTTCGTTATATTATAAGGTATTTTCAATGATACACTGCATATTACGTTATATTATAAGGTATTTTCAATGATACACTGCATATTACGGTATATCATAAGGTATTTTCAATGATACACTGCATATTAAGTTATATTATAAGGTATTTTCAATGATAAACTACTATATATTATAAGGTATTTTCAATGATACACTGCATATTACGTTATATGAGAAGGTATTTTCCTTGATACACTACAAATTACGATATATTATAAGGTATTTTCAATGATACACTGCATATTACGTTATATTATAAGGTATTTTCAATGATACACTGCATATTACGTTATATTATAAGGTATTTTCAATGATACATTGCATATTACGTTATATGGGAAGGTATTTTCAATGATACACTGCATATTACGTTATATTATAAGGTATTTTCAATGATACACTGCATATTACGTTATATGAGAAGGTATTTTCCTTGATACACTACAAATTACGATATATTATAAGGTATTTTCAATGATACACTGCATATTACGTTATATTATAAGGTATTTTCAATGATACACTGCATATTACGTTATATGAGAAGGTATTTTCATTGATACACTACAAATTACGATATATTATAAGGTATTTTCAATGATATCCTGCATATTACGTTATATTATAAGGTATTTTCAATGATACACTGCATATTACGTTATATTATAAGGTATTTTCAATGATACACTACAAATTACGATATATTATAAGGTATTTTCAATGATACACTGCATATTACGTTATATAATAAGGTATTTTCAATGATACACTGCATATTAAGTTATATTAAAAGGTATTTTCAATGATAAACTGCAATATATTATAAGGTATTTTCAATGGTACACTGCATATTACGTTATATTGTAAGGTATTTCCAATGATACACTGCATATTACGTAATATTACAAGGTATTTTCAATGATACACTGCATATTACGTTATACTATAAGGTATTTTCATTGATAAACTACTATATATTATAAGGTATTTTCAATGATACACTACAAATTACGTTATATCATAAGGTATATTCAATGATACACTGCTTATTAAGTTATATTATAAGGTATTTTCAATGATAAACTACTATATATTATAAGGTATTTTCAATGATACACTGCATATTACGTTATATTATAAGGTATTTTCAAAGATACACTACAAATAACGATATATTATAAGGTATTTTCAATGATACACTGCATATTACGTTATATGAGAAGGTATTTTCATTGATACACTACAAATTACGGTATATTATAAGGTATTTTCAATGATACACTGCATATTACGTTATATGGGAAGGTATTTTCAATGATAAACTGCATATTACGTTATATTATAAGGTATTTTCAATGATACACTGCATATTACGTTATATTATAAGGTATTTTCAATGATACACTGCATATTACGTTATATTATAAGGTATTTTCAATGATACACTGCATATTACGTTATATTATAAGGTATTTTCAATGATACATTGCATATTACGTTATATGGGAAGGTATTTTTAATGATACACTGCATATTACGTTATATTATAAGGTATTTTCAATGATACACTGCATATTACGTTACATTATAAGGTATTTTCAATGATACACTGCATATTACGTTATATGAGAAGGTATTTTCATTGATACACTACAAATTACGATATATTATAAGGTATTTTCAATGATATCCTGCATATTACGTTATATTATAAGGTATTTTCAATGATACACTGCATATTACGTTATATTATAAGGTATTTTCAATGATACACTACAAATTACGATATATTATAAGGTATTTTCAATGATACCCTGCACATTACGTTATATTATAAGGTATTTTCAATGATACACTGCATATTACGTTATATTATAAGGTATTTTCAATGATACACTACAAATTACGATATATTATAAGGTATTTTCAATGATACACTGCATATTACGTTATATTATAAGGTATTTTCATTGATAGACTAGAATTACCATATATTCTAAGGTATTTTCAATGATACACTGCATATTACGTTATATCATAAGGTATTTTCAATGATACACTGCATATTAAGTTATATTAAAAGGTATTTTCAATGATAAACTGCAATATATTATAAGGTATTTTCAATGATACACTGCATATTACGTTATATTACAAGGTATTTTCAATGATACACTGCATATTACGTTATACTATAAGGTATTTTCAATGATAAACTACTATATATTATAAGGTATTTTCAATCATACACTGCATATTACGTTATACTATAAGGTATTTTCAATGATAATCTATTATATATTATAAGGTGTTTTCAATGATACACTACAAATTACGTTATATCATAAGGTATATTCAATGATATACTGCATATTAAGTTATATGGGAAGGTATTTTCAATGATACACTGCATATTACGTTATATTATAAGGTATTTTCAATGATACACTGCATATTACGTTATATTATAAGGTATTTTCAATGATACACTGCATATTACGTTATATTATAAGGTAATTTCAATGATACACTACAAATAACGATATATTATAAGGTATTTTCAATGATACACTGCATATTACGTTATATGAGAAGGTATTTTCATTGATACACTACAAATTACGATATATTATAAGGTATTTTCAATGATACACTGCATATTACGTTATATGGGAAGGTATTTTCAATGATACACTGCATATTACGTTATATGAGAAGGTATTTTCAATGATACACTGCATATTACGTTATATGGGAAGGTATTTTCAATGATACACTGCATATTACGTTATATTATAAGGTATTTTCAATGATACACTGCATATTACGTTATATTATAAGGTATTTTCAATGATACACTGCATATTACGTTACATTATAAGGTATTTTCAATGATACACTGCATATTACGTTATATGAGAAGGTATTTTCATTGATACACTACAAATTACGATATATTATAAGGTATTTTCAATGATATCCTGCATATTACGTTATATTATAAGGTATTTTCAATGATACACTGCATAATACGTTATATTATAAGGTATTTTCAATGATACACTACAAATTACGATATATTATAAGGTATTTTCAATGATACACTGCATATTACGTTATATCATAAGGTATTTTCAATGATACACTGCATATTAAGTTATATTAAAAGGTATTTTCAATGATAAACTGCAATATATTATAAGGTATTTTCAATGGTACACTGCATATTACGTTATATTGTAAGGTATTTCCAATGATACACTGCATATTACGTAATATTACAAGGTATTTTCAATGATACACTGCATATTACGTTATACTATAAGGTATTTTCAATGATAAACTACTATATATTATAAGGTATTTTCAATGATACACTACAAATTACGTTATATCATAAGGTATATTCAATGATACACTGCATATTAAGTTATATTATAAGGTATTTTCAATGATAAACTACTATATATTATAAGGTATTTTCAATGATACACTGCATATTACGTTATATCATAAGGTATTTTCAATGATACACTGCATATTAAGTTATATTAAAAGGTATTTTCAATGATAAACTGCAATATATTATAAGGTATTTTCAATGATACACTGCATATTACGTTATATTATAAGGTATTTTCAATGATACATTGCATATTACGTTATATGGGAAGGTATTTTTAATGATACACTGCATATTACGTTATATTATAAGGTATTTTCAATGATACACTGCATATTACGTTACATTATAAGGTATTTTCAATGATACACTGCATATTACGTTATATGAGAAGGTATTTTCATTGATACACTACAAATTACGATATATTATAAGGTATTTTCAATGATATCCTGCATATTACGTTATATTATAAGGTATTTTCAATGATACACTGCATATTACGTTATATTATAAGTTATTTTCAATGATACACTACAAATTACGATATATTATAAGGTATTTTCAATGATACCCTGCATATTACGTTATATTATAAGGTATTTTCAATGATACACTGCATATTACGTTATATTATAAGGTATTTTCAATGATACACTACAAATTACGATATATTATAAGGTATTTTCAATGATACACTGCATATTACGTTATATTATAAGGTATTTTCATTGATAGACTAGAATTACCATATATTCTAAGGTATTTTCAATGATACACTGCATATTACGTTATATCATAAGGTATTTTCAATGATACACTGCATATTAAGTTATATTAAAAGGTATTTTCAATGATAAACTGCAATATATTATAAGGTATTTTCAATGATACACTGCATATTACGTTATATTACAAGGTATTTTCAATGATACACTGCATATTACGTTATATTATAAGGTATTTTCAATGATACACTGCATATTACGTTACATTATAAGGTATTTTCAATGATACACTGCATATTACGTTATATTATAAGGTATTTTCAAAGATACACTACAAATAACGATATATTATAAGGTATTTTCAATGATACACTGCATATTACGTTATATGGGAAGGTATTTTCAATGATAAACTGCATATTACGTTATATTATAAGGTATTTTCAATGATAAACTGCAATATATTATAAGGTATTTTCAATGATACACTGCATATTACGTTATATTACAAGGTATTTTCAATGATACACTGCATATTACGTTATACTATAAGGTATTTTCAATGATAAACTACTATATATTATAAGGTATTTTCAATGATACACTACAAATTACGTTATATCATAAGGTATATTCAATGATACACTGCATATTAAGTTATATGGGAAGGTATATTCAATGATACACTGCATATTACGTTATATTATAAGGTATTTTCAATGATACACTGCATATTACGTTATATTATAAGGTATTTTCAATGATACACTGCATATTACGTTATATTATAAGGTATTTTCAATGATACACTACAAATTACGATATATTATAAGGTATTTTCAATGATACACTGCATATTACGTTATATTATAAGGTATTTTCATTGATAGACTAGAATTACCATATATTCTAAGGTATTTTCAATGATAAACTACTATATATTATAAGGTATTTTCAATGATACACTGCATATTACGTTATATTATAAGGTATTTTCAAAGATACACTACAAATAACGATAAATTATAAGGTATTTTCAATGATACACTGCATATTACGTTATATTATAAGGTAATTTCAATGATACACTACAAATAACGATATATTATAAGGTATTTTCAATGATACACTGCATATTACGTTATATGAGAAGGTATTTTCATTGATACACTACAAATTACGATATATTATAAGGTATTTTCAATGATACACTGCATATTACGTTATATGGGAAGGTATTTTCAATGATAAACTGCATATTACGTTATATTATAAGGTATTTTCAATGATACACTGCATATTACGTTATATTATAAGGTATTTTCAATGATACACTGCATATTACGTTATATTATAAGGTATTTTCAATGATACACTGCATATTACGTTATATTATAAGGTATTTTCAATGATACACTGCATATTACGTTATATTATAAGGTATTTTCAATGATACACTGCATATTACGTTACATTATAAGGTATTTTCAATGATACACTGCATATTACGTTATATGAGAAGGTATTTTCATTGATACACTACAAATTACGATATATTATAAGGTATTTTCAATGATATCCTGCATATTACGTTATATTATAAGGTATTTTCAATGATACACTGCATATTACGTTATATTATAAGGTATTTTCAATGATACACTGCATATTACGTTATATTATAAGGTATTTTCAATGATACACTGCATATTACGTTATATTATAAGGTATTTTCAATGATACATTGCATATTACGTTATATGGGAAGGTATTTTTAATGATACACTGCATATTACGTTATATTATAAGGTATTTTCAATGATACACTGCATATTACGTTACATTATAAGGTATTTTCAATGATACACTGCATATTACGTTATATGAGAAGGTATTTTCATTGATACACTACAAATTACGATATATTATAAGTTATTTTCAATGATATCCTGCATATTACGTTATATTATAAGGTATTTTCAATGATACACTGCATATTACGTTATATTATAAGGTATTTTCAATGATACACTACAAATTACGATATATTATAAGGTATTTTCAATGATACACTGCATATTACGTTATATTATAAGGTATTTTCATTGATAGACTAGAATTACCATATATTCTAAGGTATTTTCAATGATACACTGCATATTACGTTATATCATAAGGTATTTTCAATGATACACTGCATATTAAGTTATATTAAAAGGTATTTTCAATGATACACTGCAATATATTATAAGGTATTTTCAATGATACACTGCATATTACGTTATATTACAAGGTATTTTCAATGATACACTGCATATTACGTTATATTATAAGGTATTTTCAATGATACACTGCATATTACGTTACATTATAAGGTATTTTCAATGATACACTGCATATTACGTTATATTATAAGGTATTTTCAAAGATACACTACAAATAACGATATATTATAAGGTATTTTCAATGATACACTGCATATTACGTTATATGGGAAGGTATTTTCAATGATAAACTGCATATTACGTTATATTATAAGGTATTTTCAATGATAAACTGCAATATATTATAAGGTATTTTCAATGATACACTGCATATTACGTTATATTACAAGGTATTTTCAATGATACACTGCATATTACGTTATACTATAAGGTATTTTCAATGATAAACTACTATATATTATATGGTATTTTCAATGATACACTACAAATTACGTTATATCATAAGGTATATTCAATGATACACTGCATATTAAGTTATATGGGAAGGTATATTCAATGATACACTGCATATTACGTTACATTATAAGGTATTTTCAATGATACACTGCATATTACGTTATATGAGAAGGTATTTTCATTGATACACTACAAATTACGATATATTATAAGGTATTTTCAATGATATCCTGCATATTACGTTATATTATAAGGTATTTTCAATGATACACTGCATATTACGTTATATTATAAGGTATTTTCAATGATACACTACAAATTACGATATATTATAAGGTATTTTCAATGATACACTGCATATTACGTTATATCATAAGGTATTTTCAATGATACACTGCATATTAAGTTATATTAAAAGGTATTTTCAATGATAAACTGCAATATATTATAAGGTATTTTCAATGGTACACTGCATATTACGTTATATTGTAAGGTATTTCCAATGATACACTGCATATTACGTAATATTACAAGGTATTTTCAATGATACACTGCATATTACGTTATACTATAAGGTATTTTCAATGATAAACTACTATATATTATAAGGTATTTTCAATGATACACTACAAATTACGTTATATCATAAGGTATATTCAATGATACACTGCATATTAAGTTATATTATAAGGTATTTTCAATGATAAACTACTATATATTATAAGGTATTTTCAATGATACACTGCATATTACGTTATATTATAAGGTATTTTCAAAGATACACTACAAATAACGATATATTATAAGGTATTTTCAATGATACACTGCATATTACGTTATATGAGAAGGTATTTTCATTGATACACTACAAATTACGATATATTATAAGGTATTTTCAATGATACACTGCATATTACGTAATATGGGAAGGTATTTTCAATGATACACTGCATATTACGTTATATTATAAGGTATTTTCAATGATACACTGCATATTACGTTATATTATAAGGTATTTTCAATGATACACTGCATATTACGTTATATTATAAGGTATTTTCAATGATACACTGCATATTACGTTATATTATAAGGTATTTTCAATGATACATTGCATATTACGTTATATGGGAAGGTATTTTTAATGATACACTGCATATTACGTTATATTATAAGGTATTTTCAATGATACACTGCATATTACGTTACATTATAAGGTATTTTCAATGATACACTGCATATTACGTTATATGAGAAGGTATTTTCATTGATACACTACAAATTACGATATATTATAAGGTATTTTCAATTATATCCTGCATATTACGTTATATTATAAGGTATTTTCAATGATACACTGCATATTACGTTATATTATAAGGTATTTTCAATGATACACTACAAATTACGATATATTATAAGGTATTTTCAATGATACCCTGCATATTACGTTATATTATAAGGTATTTTCAATGATACACTGCATATTACGTTATATTATAAGGTATTTTCAATGATACACTACAAATTACGATATATTATAAGGTATTTTCAATGATACACTGCATATTACGTTATATTATAAGGTATTTTCATTGATAGACTAGAATTACCATATATTCTAAGGTATTTTCAATGATACACTGCATATTACGTTATATCATAAGGTATTTTCAATGATACACTGCATATTAAGTTATATTAAAAGGTATTTTCAATGATAAACTGCAATATATTATAAGGTATTTTCAATGATACACTGCATATTACGTTATATTACAAGGTATTTTCAATGATACACTGCATATTACGTTATATTATAAGGTATTTTCAATGATACACTGCATATTACGTTACATTATAAGGTATTTTCAATGATACACTGCATATTACGTTATATTATAAGGTATTTTCAAAGATACACTACAAATAACGATATATTATAAGGTATTTTCAATGATACACTGCATATTACGTTATATGGGAAGGTATTTTCAATGATACACTGCATATTACGTTATATTATAAGGTATTTTCAATGATAAACTGCAATATATTATAAGGTATTTTCAATGATACACTGCATATTACGTTATATTACAAGGTATTTTCAATGATACACTGCATATTACGTTATACTATAAGGTATTTTCAATGATAAACTACTATATATTATAAGGTATTTTCAATGATACACTACAAATTACGTTATATCATAAGGTATATTCAATGATACACTGCATATTAAGTTATATGGGAAGGTATATTCAATGATACACTGCATATTACGTTATATTATAAGGTATTTTCAATGATACACTGCATATTACGTTATATTATAAGGTATTTTCAATGATACACTGCATATTACGTTATATTATAAGGTATTTTCAATGATACACTACAAATTACGATATATTATAAGGTATTTTCAATGATACACTGCATATTACGTTATATTATAAGGTATTTTCATTGATAGACTAGAATTACCATATATTCTAAGGTATTTTCAATGATAAACTACTATATATTATAAGGTATTTTCAATGATACACTGCATATTCCGTTATATTATAAGGTATTTTCAAAGATACACTACAAATAACGATAAATTATAAGGTATTTTCAATGATACACTGCATATTACGTTATATTATAAGGTAATTTCAATGATACACTACAAATAACGATATATTATAAGGTATTTTCAATGATACACTGCATATTACGTTATATGAGAAGGTATTTTCATTGATACACTACAAATTACGATATATTATAAGGTATTTTCAATGATACACTGCATATTAAGTTATATTATAAGGTATTTTCAATGATAAACTACTATATATTATAAGGTATTTTCAATGATACACTGCATATTACGTTATATTATAAGGTATTTTCAAAGATACACTACAAATTACGATATATTATAAGGTATTTTCAATGATACACTGCATATTACGTTATATGAGAAGGTATTTTCAATGATACACTGCATATTAAGTTATATTATAAGGTATTTTCAATGATAAACTACTATATATTATAAGGTATTTTCAATGATACACTGCATATTACGTTATATTATAAGGTATTTTCAATGATACATTGCATATTACGTTATATGGGAAGGTATTTTCAATGATACACTGCATATTACGTTATATGAGAAGGTATTTTCATTGATACACTACAAATTACGATATATTATAAGGTATTTTCAATGATATCCTGCATATTACGATATATTATAAGGTATTTTCAATGATACACTGCATATTACGTTATATTATAAGGTATTTTCAATGATACACTGCATATTACGTTACATTATAAGGTATTTTCAATGATACACTGCATATTACGTTATATGAGAAGGTATTTTCATTGATACACTACAAATTACGTTATATTATAAGGTATTTTCAATGATGCACTGCATATTACGTTATACTATAAGGTATTTTCAATGATACACTGCATATTAAGTTATATTATAAGGTATTTTCAATGATAAACTACTATATATTATAAGGTATTTTCAATGATACACTGCATATTACGTTATATTATAAGGTATTTTCAAAGATACACTACAAATAACGATAAATTATAAGGTATTTTCAATGATACACTGCATATTACGTTATATTAGAAGGTATTTTCAATGATACACTGCATATTACGTTATATTATAAGGTTTTTTCAATGATGCACTGCATATTACGTTATACTATAAGGTATTTTCAATGATACACTACAAATAACGATATATTATAAGGTATTTTCAATGATACACTGCATATTACGTTATATTATAAGGTATTTTCAATGATACACTGCATATTACGTTACATTATAAGGTATTTTCAATGATACACTGCATATTACGTTATATGAGAAGGTATTTTCATTGATACACTACAAATTACGTTATATTATAAGGTATTTTCAATGATGCACTGCATATTACGTTATACTATAAGGTATTTTCAATGATACACTGCATATTAAGTTATATTATAAGGTATTTTCAATGATAAACTACTATATATTATAAGGTATTTTCAATGATACACTGCATATTACGTTATATTATAAGGTATTTTCAAAGATACACTACAAATAACGATAAATTATAAGGTATTTTCAATGATACACTGCATATTACGTTATATGAGAAGGTATTTTCAATGATACACTGCATATTACGTTATATGGGAAGGTATTTTCAATAATACACTGCATATTACGTTATATTATAAGGTATTTTCAATGATACACTGCATATTACGTTATATTATAAGGTAATTTCAATGATACACTACAAATAACGATATATTATAAGGTATTTTCAATGATACACTGCATATTACGTTATATGAGAAGGTATTTTCATTGATACACTACAAATTACGATATATTATAAGGTATTTTCAATGATACACTGCATATTACGTTATATGGGAAGGTATTTTCAATGATAAACTGCATATTACGTTATATTATAAGGTATTTTCAATGATACACTGCATATTACGTTATATTATAAGGTATTTTCAATGATACACTGCATATTACGTTATATTATAAGGTATTTTCAATGATACATTGCATATTACGTTATATGGGAAGGTATTTTCAATGATACACTGCATATTACGTTATATTATAAGGTATTTTCAATGATACACTGCATATTACGTTACATTATAAGGTATTTTCAATGATACACTGCATATTACGTTATATGAGAAGGTATTTTCATTGATACACTACAAATTACGATATATTATAAGGTATTTTCAATGATACACTGCATATTACGTTATATGGGAAGGTATTTTCAATGATAAACTGCATATTACGTTATATTATAAGGTATTTTCAATGATACACTGCATATTACGTTATATTATAAGGTTTTTTCAATGATGCACTGCATATTACGTTATATTATAAGGTATTTTCAAAGATACACTACAAATAACGATAAATTATAAGGTATTTTCAATGATACACTGCATATTACGTTATATGAGAAGGTATTTTCAATGATACACTGCATATTACGTTATATGGGAAGGTATTTTCAATAATACACTGCATATTACGTTATATTATAAGGTATTTTCAATGATACACTGCATATTACGTTATATTATAAGGTAATTTCAATGATACACTACAAATAACGATATATTATAAGGTATTTTCAATGATACACTGCATATTACGTTATATGAGAAGGTATTTTCATTGATACACTACAAATTACGATATATTATAAGGTATTTTCAATGATACACTGCATATTACGTTATATGGGAAGGTATTTTCAATGATACACTGCATATTACGTTATATTATAAGGTATTTTCAATGATACACTGCATATTACGTTATATTATAAGGTATTTTCAATGATACACTGCATATTACGTTATATTATAAGGTATTTTCAATGATACATTGCATATTACGTTATATGGGAAGGTATTTTCAATGATACACTGCATATTACGTTATATTATAAGGTATTTTCAATGATACACTGCATATTACGTTATATTATAAGGTATTTTCAATGATACACTGCATATTACGTTATATGAGAAGGTATTTTCATTGATACACTACAAATTACGATATATTATAAGGTATTTTCAATGATACACTGCATATTACGTTATATGGGAAGGTATTTTCAATGATACACTGCATATTACGTTATATTATAAGGTATTTTCAATGATACACTGCATATTACGTTATATTATAAGGTATTTTCAATGATACACTGCATATTACGTTATATTATAAGGTATTTTCAATGATACATTGCATATTACGTTATATGGGAAGGTATTTTCAATGATACACTGCATATTACGTTATATTATAAGGTATTTTCAATGATACACTGCATATTACGTTACATTATAAGGTATTTTCAATGATACACTGCATATTACGTTATATGAGAAGGTATTTTCATTGATACACTACAAATTACGATATATTATAAGGTATTTTCAATGATATCCTGCATATTACGTTATAGTATAAGGTATTTTCAATGATACACTGCATATTACGTTATATGAGAAGGTATTTTCATTGATACACTACAAATTACGTTATATTATAAGGTATTTTCAATGATGCACTGCATATTACGTTATACTATAAGGTATTTTCAATGATACACTGCATATTAAGTTATACTATAAGGTATTTTCAATGATACACTGCATATTAAGTTATATTATAAGGTATTTTCAATGATAAACTACTATATATTATAAGGTATTTTCAATGATACACTGCATATTACGTTATATTATAAGGTATTTTCAATGATACACTGCATATTACGTTATATGAGAAGGTATTTTCATTGATACACTACAAATTACGTTATATTATAAGGTATTTTCAATGATGCACTGCATATTACGTTATACTATAAGGTATTTTCAATAATACACTGCATATTAAGTTATATTATAAGGTATTTTCAATGATAAACTACTATATATTATAAGGTATTTTCAATGGTACACTGCATATTACGTTATATTGTAAGGTATTTCCAATGATACACTGCATATTACGTAATATTACAAGGTATTTTCAATGATACACTGCATATTACGTTATACTATAAGGCATTTTCAATGATAAACTACTATATATTATAAGGTATTTTCAATGATACACTACAAATTACGTTATATCATAAGGTATATTCAATGATACACTGCATATTAAGTTATATTATAAGGTATTTTCAATGATAAACTACTATATATTATAAGGTATTTTCAATGATACACTGCATATTACGTTATATTATAAGGTATTTTCAAAGATACACTACAAATAACGATATATTATAAGGTATTTTCAATGATACACTGCATATTAAGTTATATTATAAGGTATTTTCAATGATAAACTACTATATATTATAAGGTATTTTCAATGATGCACTGCATATTACGTTATACTATAAGGTATTTTCAATGATACACTGCATATTAAGTTATATTATAAGGTATTTTCAATGATAAACTACTATATATTATAAGGTATTTTCAATGATACACTGCATATTACGTTATATTATAAGGTATTTTCAAAGATACACTACAAATAACGATAAATTATAAGGTATTTTCATTGATACACTGCATATTACGTTATATGAGAAGGTATTTTCAATGATACACTGCATATTACGTTATATTATAAGGTTTTTTCAATGATGCACTGCATATTACGTTATACTATAAGGTATTTTCAATGATACACTACAAATAACGATATATTATAAGGTATTTTCAATGATACACTGCATATTACGTTATATTATAAGGTATTTTCAATGATACACTGCATATTACGTTACATTATAAGGTATTTTGAATGATACACTGCATATTACGTTATATGAGAAGGTATTTTCATTGATACACTACAAATTACGTTATATTATAAGGTATTTTCAATGATGCACTGCATATTACGTTATACTATAAGGTATTTTCAATGATACACTGCATATTAAGTTATATTATAAGGTATTTTCAATGATAAACTACTATATATTATAAGGTATTTTCAATGATACACTGCATATTACGTTATATTATAAGGTATTTTCAATGATACACTGCATATTACGTTACATTATAAGGTATTTTCAATGATACACTGCATATTACGTTATATGAGAAGGTATTTTCATTGATACACTACAAATTACGATATATTATAAGGTATTTTCAATGATATCCTGCATATTACGTTATATTATAAGGTATTTTCAATGATACACTGCATATTACGTTATATTATAAGGTATTTTCAATGATACACTACAAATTACGATATATTATAAGGTATTTTCAATGATACACTGCATATTACGTTATATCATAAGGTATTTTCAATGATACACTGCATATTAAGTTATATTAAAAGGTATTTTCAATGATAAACTGCAATATATTATAAGGTATTTTCAATGGTACACTGCATATTACGTTATATTGTAAGGTATTTCCAATGATACACTGCATATTACGTAATATTACAAGGTATTTTCAATGATACACTGCATATTATGTTATACTATAAGGTATTTTCAATGATAAACTACTATATATTATAAGGTATTTTCAATGATACACTACAAATTACGTTATATCATAAGGTATATTCAATGATACACTGCATATTACGTTATATTATAAGGTATTTTCAATGATAAACTACTATATATTATAAGGTATTTTCAATGATACACTGCATATTACGTTACATTATAAGGTATTTTCAATGATACACTGCATATTACGTTATATGAGAAGGTATTTTCATTGATACACTACAAATTACGTTATATTATAAGGTATTTTCAATGATGCACTGCATATTACGTTATACTATAAGGTATTTTCAATGATACACTGCATATTAAGTTATATTATAAGGTATTTTCAATGATAAACTACTATATATTATAAGGTATTTTCAATGATACACTGCATATTACGTTATATTATAAGGTATTTTCAAAGATACACTACAAATAACGATAAATTATAAGGTATTTTCAATGATACACTGCATATTACGTTATATGAGAAGGTATTTTCAATGATACACTGCATATTACGTTATATGGGAAGGTATTTTCAATGATACACTGCATATTACGTTATATTATAAGGTATTTTCAATGATACACTGCATATTACGTTATATTATAAGGTAATTTCAATGATACACTACAAATAACGATATATTATAAGGTATTTTCAATGATACACTGCATATTACGTTATATGAGAAGGTATTTTCATTGATACACTACAAATTACGATATATTATAAGGTATTTTCAATGATACACTGCATATTACGTTATATGGGAAGGTATTTTCAATGATAAACTGCATATTACGTTATATTATAAGGTATTTTCAATGATACACTGCATATTACGTTATATTATAAGGTATTTTCAATGATACACTGCATATTACGTTATATTATAAGGTATTTTCAATGATACACTGCATATTACGTTATATGGGAAGGTATTTTCAATGATACACTGCATATTACGTTATATTATAAGGTATTTTCAATGATACACTGCATATTACGTTACATTATAAGGTATTTTCAATGATACACTGCATATTACGTTATATGAGAAGGTATTTTCATTGATACACTACAAATTACGATATATTATAAGGTATTTTCAATGATACACTGCATATTACGTTATATGGGAAGGTATTTTCAATGATAAACTGCATATTACGTTATATTATAAGGTATTTTCAATGATACACTGCATATTACGTTATATTATAAGGTATTTTCAATGATACACTGCATATTACGTTATATTATAAGGTATTTTCAATGATACACTGCATATTACGTTATATGGGAAGGTATTTTCAATGATACACTGCATATTACGTTATATTATAAGGTATTTTCAATGATACACTGCATATTACGTTACATTATAAGGTATTTTCAATGATACACTGCATATTACGTTATATGAGAAGGTATTTTCATTGATACACTACAAATTACGATATATTATAAGGTATTTTCAATGATATCCTGCATATTACGTTATAGTATAAGGTATTTTCAATGATACACTGCATATTACGTTATATGAGAAGGTATTTTCATTGATACACTACAAATTACGTTATATGATAAGGTATTTTCAATGATGCACTGCATATTACGTTATACTATAAGGTATTTTCAATGATACACTGCATATTAAGTTATACTATAAGGTATTTTCAATGATACACTGCATATTAAGTTATATTATAAGGTATTTTCAATGATAAACTACTATATATTATAAGGTATTTTCAATGATACACTGCATATTACGTTATATTATAAGGTATTTTCAATGATACACTGCATATTACGTTATATGAGAAGGTATTTTCATTGATACACTACAAATTACGTTATATTATAAGGTATTTTCAATGATGCACTGCATATTACGTTATACTATAAGGTATTTTCAATGATACACTGCATATTAAGTTATATTATAAGGTATTTTCAATGATAAACTACTATATATTATAAGGTATTTTCAATGATACACTGCATATTACGTTATATTATAAGGTATTTTCAAAGATACACTACAAATAACGATAAATTATAAGGTATTTTCAATGATACACTGCATATTACGTTATATGAGAAGGTATTTTCAATGATACACTGCATATTACGCTATATGGGAAGGTATTTTCAATGATACACTGCATATTACGTTATATTATAAGGTATTTTCAATGATACACTGCATATTACGTTATATTATAAGGTATTTTCAATGATACACTGCATATTACGTTACATTATAAGGTATTTTCAATGATACACTGCATATTACGTTATATGAGAAGGTATTTTCATTGATACACTACAAATTACGATATATTATAAGGTATTTTCAATGATATCCTGCATATTACGTTATATTATAAGGTATTTTCAATGATACACTGCATATTACGTTATATTATAAGGTATTTTCAATGATACACTACAAATTACGATATATTATAAGGTATTTTCAATGATACACTGCATATTACGTTATATCATAAGGTATTTTCAATGATACACTGCATATTAAGTTATATTAAAAGGTATTTTCAATGATAAACTGCAATATATTATAAGGTATTTTCAATGGTACACTGCATATTACGTTATATTGTAAGGTATTTCCAATGATACACTGCATATTACGTAATATTACAAGGTATTTTCAATGATACACTGCATATTACGTTATACTATAAGGTATTTTCAATGATAAACTACTATATATTATAAGGTATTTTCAATGATACACTACAAATTACGTTATATCATAAGGTATATTCAATGATACACTGCATATTAAGTTATATTATAAGGTATTTTCAATGATAAACTACTATATATTATAAGGTATTTTCAATGATACACTGCATATTACGTTATATTATAAGGTATTTTCAAAGATACACTACAAATAACGATATATTATAAGGTATTTTCAATGATACACTGCATATTAAGTTATATTATAAGGTATTTTCAATGATAAACTACTATATATTATAAGGTATTTTCAATGATGCACTGCATATTACGTTATACTATAAGGTATTTTCAATGATACACTGCATATTAAGTTATATTATAAGGTATTTTCAATGATAAACTACTATATATTATAAGGTATTTTCAATGATACACTGCATATTACGTTATATTATAAGGTATTTTCAAAGATACACTACAAATAACGATAAATTATAAGGTATTTTCAATGATACACTGCATATTACGTTATATGAGAAGGTATTTTCAATGATACACTGCATATTACGTTATATTATAAGGTTTTTTCAATGATGCACTGCATATTACGTTATACTATAAGGTATTTTCAATGATACACTACAAATAACGATATATTATAAGGTATTTTCAATGATACACTGCATATTACGTTATATTATAAGGTATTTTCAATGATACACTGCATATTACGTTACATTATAAGGTATTTTCAATGATACACAGCATATTACGTTATATGAGAAGGTATTTTCATTGATACACTACAAATTACGATATATTATAAGGTATTTTCAATGATGCACTGCATATTACGTTATACTATAAGGTATTTTCAATGATACACTGCATATTAAGTTATATTATAAGGTATTTTCAATGATAAACTACTATATATTATAAGGTATTTTCAATGATACACTGCATATTACGTTATATTATAAGGTATTTTCAATGATACACTGCATATTACGTTACATTATAAGGTATTTTCAATGATACACTGCATATTACGTTATATGAGAAGGTATTTTCATTGATACACTACAAATTACGATATATTATAAGGTATTTTCAATGATACACTGCATATTACGTTACATTATAAGGTATTTTCAATGATACACAGCATATTACGTTATATGAGAAGGTATTTTCATTGATACACTACAAATTACGTTATATTATAAGGTATTTTCAATGATGCACTGCATATTACGTTATACTATAAGGTATTTTCAATGATACACTGCATATTAAGTTATATTATAAGGTATTTTCAATGATAAACTACTATATATTATAAGGTATTTTCAATGATACACTGCATATTACGTTATATTATAAGGTATTTTCAATGATACACTGCATATTACGTTACATTATAAGGTATTTTCAATGATACACTGCATATTACGTTATATGAGAAGGTATTTTCATTGATACACTACAAATTACGATATATTATAAGGTATTTTCAATGATACACTGCATATTAAGTTATATTATAAGGTATTTTCAATGATAAACTACTATATATTATAAGGTATTTTCAATGATGCACTGCATATTACGTTATACTATAAGGTATTTTCAATGATACACTGCATATTAAGTTATATTATAAGGTATTTTCAATGATAAACTACTATATATTATAAGGTATTTTCAATGATACACTGCATATTACGTTATATTATAAGGTATTTTCAAAGATACACTACAAATAACGATAAATTATAAGGTATTTTCAATGATACACTGCATATTACGTTATATGAGAAGGTATTTTCAATGATACACTGCATATTACGTTATATTATAAGGTTTTTTCAATGATGCACTGCATATTACGTTATACTATAAGGTATTTTCAATGATACACTACAAATAACGATATATTATAAGGTATTTTCAATGATACACTGCATATTACGTTATATTATAAGGTATTTTCAATGATACACTGCATATTACGTTACATTATAAGGTATTTTCAATGATACACAGCATATTACGTTATATGAGAAGGTATTTTCAATGATACACTACAAATTACGTTATATTATAAGGTATTTTCAATGATGCACTGCATATTACGTTATACTATAAGGTATTTTCAATGATACACTGCATATTAAGTTATATTATAAGGTATTTTCAATGATAAACTACTATATATTATAAGGTATTTTCAATGATACACTGCATATTACGTTATATTATAAGGTATTTTCAATGATACACTGCATATTACGTTACATTATAAGGTATTTTCAATGATACACTGCATATTACGTTATATGAGAAGGTATTTTCATTGATACACTACAAATTACGATATATTATAAGGTATTTTCAATGATATCCTGCATATTACGTTATATTATAAGGTATTTTCAATGATACACTGCATATTACGTTATATTATAAGGTATTTTCAATGATACACTACAAATTACGATATATTATAAGGTATTTTCAATGATGCACTGCATATTACGTTATATGAGAAGGTATTTTCATTGATACACTACAAATTACGTTATATTATAAGGTATTTTCAATGATGCACTGCATATTACGTTATACTATAAGGTATTTTCAATGATACACTGCATATTAAGTTATATTATAAGGTATTTTCAATGATAAACTACTATATATTATAAGGTATTTTCAATGATACACTGCATATTACGTTATATTATAAGGTATTTTCAAAGATACACTACAAATAACGATAAATTATAAGGTATTTTCAATGATACACTGCATATTACGTTATATGAGAAGGTATTTTCAATGATACACTGCATATTACGTTATATGGGAAGGTATTTTCAATGATACACTGCATATTACGTTATATTATAAGGTATTTTCAATGATACACTGCATATTACGTTATATTATAAGGTAATTTCAATGATACACTACAAATAACGATATATTATAAGGTATTTTCAATGATACACTGCATATTACGTTATATGAGAAGGTATTTTCAATGATACACTACAAATTACGATATATTATAAGGTATTTTCAATGATACACTGCATATTACGTTATATGGGAAGGTATTTTCAATGATAAACTGCATATTACGTTATATTATAAGGTATTTTCAATGATACACTGCATATTACGTTATATTATAAGGTATTTTCAATGATACACTGCATATTACGTTATATTATAAGGTATTTTCAATGATACATTGCATATTACGTTATATGGGAAGGTATTTTCAATGATACACTGCATATTACGTTATATTATAAGGTATTTTCAATGATACACTGCATATTACGTTACATTATAAGGTATTTTCAATGATACACTGCATATTACGTTATATGAGAAGGTATTTTCATTGATACACTACAAATTACGATATATTATAAGGTATTTTCAATGATACACTGCATATTACGTTATATGGGAAGGTATTTTCAATGATAAACTGCATATTACGTTATATTATAAGGTATTTTCAATGATACACTGCATATTACGTTATATGAGAAGGTATTTTCAATGATACACTGCATATTACGTTATATTATAAGGTATTTTCAATGATACATTGCATATTACGTTATATGGGAAGGTATTTTCAATGATACACTGCATATTACGTTATATTATAAGGTATTTTCAATGATACACTGCATATTACGTTACATTATAAGGTATTTTCAATGATACACTGCATATTACGTTATATGAGAAGGTATTTTCATTGATACACTACAAATTACGATATATTATAAGGTATTTTCAATGATATCCTGCATATTACGTTATAGTATAAGGTATTTTCAATGATACACTGCATATTACGTTATATGAGAAGGTATTTTCATTGATACACTACAAATTACGTTATATGATAAGGTATTTTCAATGATGCACTGCATATTACGTTATACTATAAGGTATTTTCAATGATACACTGCATATTAAGTTATACTATAAGGTATTTTCAATGATACACTGCATATTAAGTTATATTATAAGGTATTTTCAATGATAAACTACTATATATTATAAGGTATTTTCAATGATACACTGCATATTACGTTATATTATAAGGTATTTTCAATGATACACTGCATATTACGTTATATGAGAAGGTATTTTCATTGATACACTACAAATTACGTTATATTATAAGGTATTTTCAATGATGCACTGCATATTACGTTATACTATAAGGTATTTTCAATGATACACTGCATATTAAGTTATATTATAAGGTATTTTCAATGATAAACTACTATATATTATAAGGTATTTTCAATGATACACTGCATATTACGTTATATTATAAGGTATTTTCAAAGATACACTACAAATAACGATAAATTATAAGGTATTTTCAATGATACACTGCATATTACGTTATATGAGAAGGTATTTTCAATGATACACTGCATATTACGTTATATGGGAAGGTATTTTCAATGATACACTGCATATTACGTTATATTATAAGGTATTTTCAATGATACACTGCATATTACGTTATATTATAAGGTATTTTCAATGATACACTGCATATTACGTTATATTATAAGGTATTTTCAATGATACACTGCATATTACGTTATATGAGAAGGTATTTTCATTGATACACTACAAATTACGATATATTATAAGGTATTTTCAATGATATCCTGCATATTACGTTATATTATAAGGTATTTTCAATGATACACTGCATATTACGTTATATTATAAGGTATTTTCAATGATACACTACAAATTACGATATATTATAAGGTATTTTCAATGATACACTGCATATTACGTTATATCATAAGGTATTTTCAATGATACACTGCATATTAAGTTATATTAAAAGGTATTTTCAATGATAAACTGCAATATATTATAAGGTATTTTCAATGGTACACTGCATATTACGTTATATTGTAAGGTATTTCCAATGATACACTGCATATTACGTAATATTACAAGGTATTTTCAATGATACACTGCATATTACGTTATACTATAAGGTATTTTCAATGATAAACTACTATATATTATAAGGTATTTTCAATGATACACTGCATATTACGTTATATTATAAGGTATTTTCATTGATAGACTAGAATTACCATATATTCTAAGGTATTTTCAATGATACACTACAAATTACGATATATTATAAGGTATTTTCAATGATAACCTGCATATTACGTTATATTATAAGGTATTTTCAATGATACACCGCATATTACGTTATATTATAAGGTATTTTCAATGATACACTGCATATTACGTTATACTATAAGGTATTTTCAATGATACACTACAAATTACGATATATTATAAGGTATTTTCAATGATACACTGCATATTACGTTATATTATAAGGTATTTTCAATGATACACTACAAATTACGATATATTATAAGGTATTTTCAATGATAACCTGCATATTACGTTATATTATAAAGTATTTTCATTGATAGACTAGAATTACCATATATTCTAAGGTCTTTTCAATGATACACTACACATTACGATATATTATAAGGTATTTTCAATGATACACTGCATATTACGTTATATTATAAGGTATTTTCAATGATAGACTAGAATTACCATATATTCTAAGGTATTTTCAATGATACACTGCATATTACGTTATATTATAAGGTATTTTCAATGATAAACTACTATATATTATAAGGTATTTTCACTGATACACTGCATATTACGTTATATTATAAGGTATTTTCAATGATAACCTGCATATTACGTTATATTATAAGGTATTTTCAATGATACACTGCATATTACGTTATATTATAAGGTATTTTCAATGATACATTGCATATTACGTTATATGGGAAGGTATTTTCAATGATACACTGCATATTACGTTATATTATAAGGTATTTTCAATGATACACTGCATATTACGTTACATTATAAGGTATTTTCAATGATACACTGCATATTACGTTATATGAGAAGGTATTTTCATTGATACACTACAAATTACGATATATTATAAGGTATTTTCAATGATATCCTGCATATTACGTTATAGTATAAGGTATTTTCAATGATACACTGCATATTACGTTATATGAGAAGGTATTTTCATTGATACACTACAAATTACGTTATATGATAAGGTATTTTCAATGATGCACTGCATATTACGTTATACTATAAGGTATTTTCAATGATACACTGCATATTAAGTTATACTATAAGGTATTTTCAATGATACACTGCATATTAAGTTATATTATAAGGTATTTTCAATGATAAACTACTATATATTATAAGGTATTTTCAATGATACACTGCATATTACGTTATATTATAAGGTATTTTCAATGATACACTGCATATTACGTTATATGAGAAGGTATTTTCATTGATACACTACAAATTACGTTATATTATAAGGTATTTTCAATGATGCACTGCATATTACGTTATACTATAAGGTATTTTCAATGATACACTGCATATTAAGTTATATTATAAGGTATTTTCAATGATAAACTACTATATATTATAAGGTATTTTCAATGATACACTGCATATTACGTTATATTATAAGGTATTTTCAAAGATACACTACAAATAACGATAAATTATAAGGTATTTTCAATGATACACTGCATATTACGTTATATGAGAAGGTATTTTCAATGATACACTGCATATTACGTTATATGGGAAGGTATTTTCAATGATACACTGCATATTACGTTATATTATAAGGTATTTTCAATGATACACTGCATATTACGTTATATTATAAGGTATTTTCAATGATACACTGCATATTACGTTACATTATAAGGTATTTTCAATGATACACTGCATATTACGTTATATGAGAAGGTATTTTCATTGATACACTACAAATTACGATATATTATAATGTATTTTCAATGATATCCTGCATATTACGTTATATTATAAGGTATTTTCAATGATACACTGCATATTACGTTATATTATAAGGTATTTTCAATGATACACTACAAATTACGATATATTATAAGGTATTTTCAATGATACACTGCATATTACGTTATATCATAAGGTATTTTCAATGATACACTGCATATTAAGTTATATTAAAAGGTATTTTCAATGATAAACTGCAATATATTATAAGGTATTTTCAATGATACACTGCATATTACGTTATATTGTAAGGTATTTCCAATGATACACTGCATATTACGTAATATTACAAGGTATTTTCAATGATACACTGCATATTACGTTATACTATAAGGTATTTTCAATGATAAACTACTATATATTATAAGGTATTTTCAATGATACACTACAAATTACGTTATATCATAAGGTATATTCAATGATACACTGCATATTAAGTTATATTATAAGGTATTTTCAATGATAAACTACTATATATTATAAGGTATTTTCAATGATACACTGCATATTACGTTATATTATAAGGTATTTTCAAAGATACACTACAAATAACGATATATTATAAGGTATTTTCAATGATACACTGCATATTACGTTATATGAGAAGGTATTTTCATTGATACACTACAAATTACGATATATTATAAGGTATTTTCAATGATACACTGCATATTACGTTATATGGGAAGGAATTTTCAATGATAAACTGCATATTACGTTATATTATAAGGTATTTTCAATGATACACTGCATATTACGTTATATTATAAGGTATTTTCAATGATACACTGCATATTACGTTATATTATAAGGTATTTTCAATGATACACTGCATATTACGTTATATTATAAGGTATTTTCAATGATACATTGCATATTACGTTATATGGGAAGGTATTTTTAATGATACACTGCATATTACGTTATATTATAAGGTATTTTCAATGATACACTGCATATTACGTTACATTATAAGGTATTTTCAATGATACACTGCATATTACGTTATATGAGAAGGTATTTTCATTGATACACTACAAATTACGATATATTATAAGGTATTTTCAATGATACACTGCATATTACGTTATATTATAAGGTATTTTCATTGATAGACTAGAATTACCATATATTCTAAGGTATTTTCAATGATACACTGCATATTACGTTATATCATAAGGTATTTTCAATGATACACTGCATATTAAGTTATATTAAAAGGTATTTTCAATGATAAACTGCAATATATTATAAGGTATTTTCAATGATACACTGCATATTACGTTATATTACAAGGTATTTTCAATGATACACTGCATATTACGTTATACTATAAGGTATTTTCAATGATAAACTACTATATATTATAAGGTATTTTCAATGATACACTACAAATTACGTTATATCATAAGGTATATTCAATGATACACTGCATATTACGTTATATTATAAGGTATTTTCAATGATAAACTACTATATATTATAAGGTATTTTCAATGATACACTGCATATTACGTTATATTATAAGGTATTTTCAAAGATACACTACAAATAACGATATATTATAAGGTATTTTCAATGATACACTGCATATTACGTTATATGAGAAGGTATTTTCCTTGATACACTACAAATTACGATATATTATAAGGTATTTTCAATGATACACTGCATATTACGTTATATTATAAGGTATTTTCAATGATACACTGCATATTACGTTATATTATAAGGTATTTTCAATGATACACTGCATATTACGTTATATTATAAGGTATTTTCAATGATACACTGCATATTACGTTACATTATAAGGTATTTTCAATGATACACTGCATATTACGTTATATTATAAGGTATTTTCATTGATACACTACAAATTACGATATATTATAAGGTATTTTCAATGATATCCTGCATATTACGTTATATTATAAGGTATTTTCAATGATACACTGCATATTACGTTATATTATAAGGTATTTTCAATGATACACTACAAATTACGATATATTATAAGGTATTTTCAATGATACACTGCATATTACGTTATATCATAAGGTATTTTCAATGATACACTGCATATTAAGTTATATTAAAAGGTATTTTCAATGATAAACTGCAATATATTATAAGGTATTTTCAATGGTACACTGCATATTACGTTATATTGTAAGGTATTTCCAATGATACACTGCATATTACGTAATATTACAAGGTATTTTCAATGATACACTGCATATTACGTTATACTATAAGGTATTTTCAATGATAAACTACTATATATTATAAGGTATTTTCAATGATACACTACAAATTACGTTATATCATAAGGTATATTCAATGATACACTGCATATTAAGTTATATTATAAGGTATTTTCAATGATAAACTACTATATATTATAAGGTATTTTCAATGATACACTGCATATTACGTTATATTATAAGGTATTTTCAAAGATACACTACAAATAACGATATATTATAAGGTATTTTCAATGATACACTGCATATTACGTTATATGAGAAGGTATTTTCATTGATACACTACAAATTACGTTATATTATAAGGTATTTTCAATGATACACTGCATATTACGTTATATGGGAAGGAATTTTCAATGATAAACTGCATATTACGTTATATTATAAGGTATTTTCAATGATACACTGCATATTACGTTATATTATAAGGTATTTTCAATGATACACTGCATATTACGTTATATGAGAAGGTATTTTCATTGATACACTACAAATTACGTTATATTATAAGGTATTTTCAATGATGCACTGCATATTACGTTATACTATAAGGTATTTTCAATGATACACTGCATATTAAGTTATATTATAAGGTATTTTCAATGATAAACTACTATATATTATAAGGTATTTTCAATGATACACTGCATATTACGTTATATTATAAGGTATTTTCAAAGATACACTACAAATAACGATAAATTATAAGGTATTTTCAATGATACACTGCATATTACGTTATATGAGAAGGTATTTTCAATGATACACTGCATATTACGTTATATGGGAAGGTATTTTCAATGATACACTGCATATTACGTTATATTATAAGGTATTTTCAATGATACACTGCATATTACGTTATATTATAAGGTATTTTCAATGATACACTGCATATTACGTTATATTATAAGGTATTTTCAATGATACACTGCATATTACGTTATATGAGAAGGTATTTTCATTGATACACTACAAATTACGATATATTATAAGGTATTTTCAATGATATCCTGCATATTACGTTATATTATAAGGTATTTTCAATGATACACTGCATATTACGTTATATTATAAGGTATTTTCAATGATACACTACAAATTACGATATATTATAAGGTATTTTCAATGATACACTGCATATTACGTTATATCATAAGGTATTTTCAATGATACACTGCATATTAAGTTATATTAAAAGGTATTTTCAATGATACACTGCATATTACGTTACATTATAAGGTATTTTCAATGATACACTGCATATTACGTTATATGAGAAGGTATTTTCATTGATACACTACAAATTACGATATATTATAAGGTATTTTCAATGATATCCTGCATATTACGTTATAGTATAAGGTATTTTCAATGATACACTGCATATTACGTTATATGAGAAGGTATTTTCATTGATACACTACAAATTACGTTATATGATAAGGTATTTTCAATGATGCACTGCATATTACGTTATACTATAAGGTATTTTCAATGATACACTGCATATTAAGTTATACTATAAGGTATTTTCAATGATACACTGCATATTAAGTTATATTATAAGGTATTTTCAATGATAAACTACTATATATTATAAGGTATTTTCAATGATACACTGCATATTACGTTATATTATAAGGTATTTTCAATGATACACTGCATATTACGTTATATGAGAAGGTATTTTCATTGATACACTACAAATTACGTTATATTATAAGGTATTTTCAATGATGCACTGCATATTACGTTATACTATAAGGTATTTTCAATGATACACTGCATATTAAGTTATATTATAAGGTATTTTCAATGATAAACTACTATATATTATAAGGTATTTTCAATGATACACTGCATATTACGTTATATTATAAGGTATTTTCAAAGATACACTACAAATAACGATAAATTATAAGGTATTTTCAATGATACACTGCATATTACGTTATATGAGAAGGTATTTTCAATGATACACTGCATATTACGTTATATGGGAAGGTATTTTCAATGATACACTGCATATTACGTTATATTATAAGGTATTTTCAATGATACACTGCATATTACGTTATATTATAAGGTATTTTCAATGATACACTGCATATTACGTTACATTATAAGGTATTTTCAATGATACACTGCATATTACGTTATATGAGAAGGTATTTTCATTGATACACTACAAATTACGATATATTATAAGGTATTTTCAATGATATCCTGCATATTACGTTATATTATAAGGTATTTTCAATGATACACTGCATATTACGTTATATTATAAGGTATTTTCAATGATACACTACAAATTACGATATATTATAAGGTATTTTCAATGATACACTGCATATTACGTTATATCATAAGGTATTTTCAATGATACACTGCATATTAAGTTATATTAAAAGGTATTTTCAATGATAAACTGCAATATATTATAAGGTATTTTCAATGGTACACTGCATATTACGTTATATTGTAAGGTATTTCCAATGATACACTGCATATTACGTAATATTACAAGGTATTTTCAATGATACACTGCATATTACGTTATACTATAAGGTATTTTCAATGATAAACTACTATATATTATAAGGTATTTTCAATGATACACTACAAATTACGTTATATCATAAGGTATATTCAATGATACACTGCATATTAAGTTATATTATAAGGTATTTTCAATGATAAACTACTATATATTATAAGGTATTTTCAATGATACACTGCATATTACGTTATATTATAAGGTATTTTCAAAGATACACTACAAATAACGATATATTATAAGGTATTTTCAATGATACACTGCATATTACGTTATATGAGAAGGTATTTTCATTGATACACTACAAATTACGATATATTATAAGGTATTTTCAATGATACACTGCATATTACGTTATATGGGAAGGAATTTTCAATGATAAACTGCATATTACGTTATATTATAAGGTATTTTCAATGATACACTGCATATTACGTTATATTATAAGGTATTTTCAATGATACACTGCATATTATGTTATATTATAAGGTATTTTCAATGATACACTGCATATTACGTTATATTATAAGGTATTTTCAATGATACATTGCATATTACGTTATATGGGAAGGTATTTTTAATGATACACTGCATATTACGTTATATTATAAGGTATTTTCAATGATACACTGCATATTACGTTACATTATAAGGTATTTTCAATGATACACTGCATATTACGTTATATGAGAAGGTATTTTCATTGATACACTACAAATTACGATATATTATAAGGTATTTTCAATGATACACTGCATATTACGTTATAATATAAGGTATTTTCATTGATAGACTAGAATTACCATATATTCTAAGGTATTTTCAATGATACACTGCATATTACGTTATATCATAAGGTATTTTCAATGATACACTGCATATTAAGTTATATTAAAAGGTATTTTCAATGATAAACTGCAATATATTATAAGGTATTTTCAATGATACACTGCATATTACGTTATATTACAAGGTATTTTCAATGATACACTGCATATTACGTTATACTATAAGGTATTTTCAATGATAAACTACTATATATTATAAGGTATTTTCAATGATACACTACAAATTACGTTATATCATAAGGTATATTCAATGATACACTGCATATTAAGTTATATTATAAGGTATTTTCAATGATAAACTACTATATATTATAAGGTATTTTCAATGATACACTGCATATTACGTTATATTATAAGGTATTTTCAAAGATACACTACAAATAACGATATATTATAAGGTATTTTCAATGATACACTGCATATTACGTTATATGAGAAGGTATTTTCCTTGATACACTACAAATTACGATATATTATAAGGTATTTTCAATGATACACTGCATATTACGTTATATTATAAGGTATTTTCAATGATACACTGCATATTACGTTATATTATAAGGTATTTTCAATGATACACTGCATATTACGTTATATTATAAGGTATTTTCAATGATACACTGCATATTACGTTACATTATAAGGTATTTTCAATGATACACTGCATATTACGTTATATGAGAAGGTATTTTCATTGATACACTACAAATTACGATATATTATAAGGTATTTTCAATGATATCCTGCATATTACGTTATATTATAAGGTATTTTCAATGATACACTGCATATTACGTTATATTATAAGGTATTTTCAATGATACACTACAAATTACGATATATTATAAGGTATTTTCAATGATACACTGCATATTACGTTATATCATAAGGTATTTTCAATGATACACTGCATATTAAGTTATATTAAAAGGTATTTTCAATGATAAACTGCAATATATTATAAGGTATTTTCAATGGTACACTGCATATTACGTTATATTGTAAGGTATTTCCAATGATACACTGCATATTACGTAATATTACAAGGTATTTTCAATGATACACTGCATATTACGTTATACTATAAGGTATTTTCAATGATAAACTACTATATATTATAAGGTATTTTCAATGATACACTACAAATTACGTTATATCATAAGGTATATTCAATGATACACTGCATATTAAGTTATATTATAAGGTATTTTCAATGATAAACTACTATATATTATAAGGTATTTTCAATGATACACTGCATATTACGTTATATTATAAGGTATTTTCAAAGATACACTACAAATAACGATATATTATAAGGTATTTTCAATGATACACTGCATATTACGTTATATGAGAAGGTATTTTCATTGATACACTACAAATTACGATATATTATAAGGTATTTTCAATGATACACTGCATATTACGTTATATGGGAAGGAATTTTCAATGATAAACTGCATATTACGTTATATTATAAGGTATTTTCAATGATACACTGCATATTACGTTATATTATAAGGTATTTTCAATGATACACTGCATATTACGTTATATGAGAAGGTATTTTCATTGATACACTACAAATTACGTTATATTATAAGGTATTTTCAATGATGCACTGCATATTACGTTATACTATAAGGTATTTTCAATGATACACTGCATATTAAGTTATATTATAAGGTATTTTCAATGATAAACTACTATATATTATAAGGTATTTTCAATGATACACTGCATATTACGTTATATTATAAGGTATTTTCAAAGATACACTACAAATAACGATAAATTATAAGGTATTTTCAATGATACACTGCATATTACGTTATATGAGAAGGTATTTTCAATGATACACTGCATATTACGTTATATGGGAAGGTATTTTCAATGATACACTGCATATTACGTTATATTATAAGGTATTTTCAATGATACACTGCATATTACGTTATATTATAAGGTATTTTCAATGATACACTGCATATTACGTTACATTATAAGGTATTTTCAATGATACACTGCATATTACGTTATATGAGAAGGTATTTTCATTGATACACTACAAATTACGATATATTATAAGGTATTTTCAATGATATCCTGCATATTACGTTATATTATAAGGTATTTTCAATGATACCCTGCATATTACGTTATATTATAAGGTATTTTCAATGATACACTACAAATTACGATATATTATAAGGTATTTTCAATGATACACTGCATATTACGTTATATCATAAGGTATTTTCAATGATACACTGCATATTAAGTTATATTAAAAGGTATTTTCAATGATAAACTGCAATATATTATAAGGTATTTTCAATGGTACACTGCATATTACGTTATATTGTAAGGTATTTCCAATGATACACTGCATATTACGTAATATTACAAGGTATTTTCAATGATACACTGCATATTACGTTATACTATAAGGTATTTTCAATGATAAACTACTATATATTATAAGGTATTTTCAATGATACACTACAAATTACGTTATATCATAAGGTATATTCAATGATACACTGCATATTAAGTTATATTATAAGGTATTTTCAATGATAAACTACTATATATTATAAGGTATTTTCAATGATACACTGCATATTACGTTATATTATAAAGTATTTTCAAAGATACACTACAAATAACGATATATTATAAGGTATTTTCAATGATACACTGCATATTACGTTATATGAGAAGGTATTTTCATTGATACACTACAAATTACGATATATTATAAGGTATTTTCAATGATACACTGCATATTACGTTATATGGGAAGGAATTTTCAATGATAAACTGCATATTACGTTATATTATAAGGTATTTTCAATGATACACTGCATATTACGTTATATTATAAGGTATTTTCAATGATACACTGCATATTACGTTATATTATAAGGTATTTTCAATGATACACTGCATATTACGTTATATTATAAGGTATTTTCAATGATACATTGCATATTACGTTATATGGGAAGGTATTTTCAATGATACACTGCATATTACGTTATATTATAAGGTATTTTCAATGATACACTGCATATTACGTTACATTATAAGGTATTTTCAATGATACACTGCATATTACGTTATATGAGAAGGTATTTTCATTGATACACTACAAATTACGATATATTATAAGGTATTTTCAATGATACACTGCATATTACGTTATATTATAAGGTATTTTCATTGATAGACTAGAATTACCATATATTCTAAGGTATTTTCAATGATACACTGCATATTACGTTATATCATAAGGTATTTTCAATGATACACTGCATATTAAGTTATATTAAAAGGTATTTTCAATGATAAACTGCAATATATTATAAGGTATTTTCAATGATACACTGCATATTACGTTATATTACAAGGTATTTTCAATGATACACTGCATATTACGTTATACTATAAGGTATTTTCAATGATAAACTACTATATATTATAAGGTATTTTCAATGATACACTACAAATTACGTTATATCATAAGGTATATTCAATGATACACTGCATATTAAGTTATATTATAAGGTATTTTCAATGATAAACTACTATATATTATAAGGTATTTTCAATGATACACTGCATATTACGTTATATTATAAGGTATTTTCAAAGATACACTACAAATAACGATATATTATAAGGTATTTTCAATGATACACTGCATATTACGTTATATGAGAAGGTATTTTCCTTGATACACTACAAATTACGATATATTATAAGGTATTTTCAATGATACACTGCATATTACGTTATATTATAAGGTATTTTCAATGATACACTGCATATTACGTTATATTATAAGGTATTTTCAATGATACACTGCATATTACGTTATATTATAAGGTATTTTCAATGATACACTGCATATTACGTTACATTATAAGGTATTTTCAATGATACACTGCATATTACGTTATATGAGAAGGTATTTTCATTGATACACTACAAATTACGATATATTATAAGGTATTTTCAATGATATCCTGCATATTACGTTATATTATAAGGTATTTTCAATGATACACTGCATATTACGTTATATTATAAGGTATTTTCAATGATACACTACAAATTACGATATATTATAAGGTATTTTCAATGATACACTGCATATTACGTTATATGAGAAGGTATTTTCATTGATACACTACAAATTACGTTATATTATAAGGTATTTTCAATGATGCACTGCATATTACGTTATACTATAAGGTATTTTCAATGATACACTGCATATTAAGTTATACTATAAGGTATTTTCAATGATACACTGCATATTAAGTTATATTATAAGGTATTTTCAATGATAAACTACTATATATTATAAGGTATTTTCAATGATACACTGCATATTACGTTATATTATAAGGTATTTTCAATGATACACTGCATATTACGTTATATGAGAAGGTATTTTCATTGATACACTACAAATTACGTTATATTATAAGGTATTTTCAATGATGCACTGCATATTACGTTATACTATAAGGTATTTTCAATGATACACTGCATATTAAGTTATATTATAAGGTATTTTCAATGATAAACTACTATATATTATAAGGTATTTTCAATGATACACTGCATATTACGTTATATTATAAGGTATTTTCAAAGATACACTACAAATAACGATAAATTATAAGGTATTTTCAATGATACACTGCATATTACGTTATATGAGAAGGTATTTTCAATGATACACTGCATATTACGTTATATGGGAAGGTATTTTCAATGATACACTGCATATTACGTTATATTATAAGGTATTTTCAATGATACACTGCATATTACGTTATATTATAAGGTATTTGCAATGATACACTGCATATTACGTTACATTATAAGGTATTTTCAATGATACACTGCATATTACGTTATATGAGAAGGTATTTTCATTGATACACTACAAATTACGATATATTATAAGGTATTTTCAATGATATCCTGCATATTACGTTATATTATAAGGTATTTTCAATGATACACTGCATATTACGTTATATTATAAGGTATTTTCAATGATACACTACAAATTACGATATATTATAAGGTATTTTCAATGATACACTGCATATTACGTTATATCATAAGGTATTTTCAATGATACACTGCATATTAAGTTATATTAAAAGGTATTTTCAATGATAAACTGCAATATATTATAAGGTATTTTCAATGGTACACTGCATATTACGTTATATTGTAAGGTATTTCCAATGATACACTGCATATTACGTAATATTACAAGGTATTTTCAATGATACACTGCATATTACGTTATACTATAAGGTATTTTCAATGATAAACTACTATATATTATAAGGTATTTTCAATGATACACTACAAATTACGTTATATCATAAGGTATATTCAATGATACACTGCATATTAAGTTATATTATAAGGTATTTTCAATGATAAACTACTATATATTATAAGGTATTTTCAATGATACACTGCATATTACGTTATATTATAAGGTATTTTCAAAGATACACTACAAATAACGATATATTATAAGGTATTTTCAATGATACACTGCATATTACGTTATATGAGAAGGTATTTTCATTGATACACTACAAATTACGATATATTATAAGGTATTTTCAATGATACACTGCATATTACGTTATATGGGAAGGAATTTTCAATGATAAACTGCATATTACGTTATATTATAAGGTATTTTCAATGATACACTGCATATTACGTTATATTATAAGGTATTTTCAATGATACACTGCATATTACGTTATATTATAAGGTATTTTCAATGATACACTGCATATTACGTTATATTATAAGGTATTTTCAATGATACATTGCATATTACGTTATATGGGAAGGTATTTTTAATGATACACTGCATATTACGTTATATTATAAGGTATTTTCAATGATACACTGCATATTACGTTACATTATAAGGTATTTTCAATGATACACTGCATATTACGTTATATGAGAAGGTATTTTCATTGATACACTACAAATTACGATATATTATAAGGTATTTTCAATGATACACTGCATATTACGTTATATTATAAGGTATTTTCATTGATAGACTAGAATTACCATATATTCTAAGGTATTTTCAATGATACACTGCATATTACGTTATATCATAAGGTATTTTCAATGATACACTGCATATTAAGTTATATTAAAAGGTATTTTCAATGATAAACTGCAATATATTATAAGGTATTTTCAATGATACACTGCATATTACGTTATATTACAAGGTATTTTCAATGATACACTGCATATTACGTTATACTATAAGGTATTTTCAATGATAAACTACTATATATTATAAGGTATTTTCAATGATACACTACAAATTACGTTATATCATAAGGTATATTCAATGATACACTGCATATTAAGTTATATTATAAGGTATTTTCAATGATAAACTACTATATATTATAAGGTATTTTCAATGATACACTGCATATTACGTTATATTATAAGGTATTTTCAAAGATACACTACAAATAACGATATATTATAAGGTATTTTCAATGATACACTGCATATTACGTTATATGAGAAGGTATTTTCCTTGATACACTACAAATTACGATATATTATAAGGTATTTTCAATGATACACTGCATATTACGTTATATTATAAGGTATTTTCAATGATACACTGCATATTACGTTATATTATAAGGTATTTTCAATGATACACTGCATATTACGTTATATTATAAGGTATTTTCAATGATACACTGCATATTACGTTACATTATAAGGTATTTTCAATGATACACTGCATATTACGTTATATGAGAAGGTATTTTCATTGATACACTACAAATTACGATATATTATAAGGTATTTTCAATGATATCCTGCATATTACGTTATATTATAAGGTATTTTCAATGATACACTTCATATTACGTTATATTATAAGGTATTTTCAATGATACACTACAAATTACGATATATTATAAGGTATTTTCAATGATACACTGCATATTACGTTATATCATAAGGTATTTTCAATGATACACTGCATATTAAGTTATATTAAAAGGTATTTTCAATGATAAACTGCAATATATTATAAGGTATTTTCAATGATACACTGCATATTACGTTATATTGTAAGGTATTTCCAATGATACACTGCATATTACGTAATATTACAAGGTATTTTCAATGATACACTGCATATTACGTTATACTATAAGGTATTTTCAATGATAAACTACTATATATTATAAGGTATTTTCAATGATACACTACAAATTACGTTATATCATAAGGTATATTCAATGATACACTGCATATTAAGTTATATTATAAGGTATTTTCAATGATAAACTACTATATATTATAAGGTATTTTCAATGATACACTGCATATTACGTTATATTATAAGGTATTTTCAAAGATACACTACAAATAACGATATATTATAAGGTATTTTCAATGATACACTGCATATTACGTTATATGAGAAGGTATTTTCATTGATACACTACAAATTACGATATATTATAAGGTATTTTCAATGATACACTGCATATTACGTTATATGGGAAGGAATTTTCAATGATAAACTGCATATTACGTTATATTATAAGGTATTTTCAATGATACACTGCATATTACGTTATATTATAAGGTATTTTCAATGATACACTGCATATTACGTTATATTATAAGGTATTTTCAATGATACACTGCATATTACGTTACATTATAAGGTATTTTCAATGATACACTGCATATTACGTTATATGAGAAGGTATTTTCATTGATACACTACAAATTACGATATATTATAAGGTATTTTCAATGATATCCTGCATATTACGTTATATTATAAGGTATTTTCAATGATACACTGCATATTACGTTATATTATAAGGTATTTTCAATGATACACTACAAATTACGATATATTATAAGGTATTTTCAATGATACACTGCATAATACGTTATATCATAAGGTATTTTCAATGATACACTGCATATTAAGTTATATTAAAAGGTATTTTCAATGATAAACTGCAATATATTATAAGGTATTTTCAATGGTACACTGCATATTACGTTATATTGTAAGGTATTTCCAATGATACACTGCATATTACGTAATATTACAAGGTATTTTCAATGATACACTGCATATTACGTTATACTATAAGGTATTTTCAATGATAAACTACTATATATTATAAGGTATTTTCAATGATACACTACAAATTACGTTATATCATAAGGTATATTCAATGATACACTGCATATTAAGTTATATTATAAGGTATTTTCAATGATAAACTACTATATATTATAAGGTATTTTCAATGATACACTGCATATTACGTTATATTATAAGGTATTTTCAAAGATACACTACAAATAACGATATATTATAAGGTATTTTCAATGATACACTGCATATTACGTTATATGAGAAGGTATTTTCATTGATACACTACAAATTACGATATATTATAAGGTATTTTCAATGATACACTGCATATTACGTTATATGGGAAGGAATTTTCAATGATAAACTGCATATTACGTTATATTATAAGGTATTTTCAATGATACACTGCATATTACGTTATATTATAAGGTATTTTCAATGATACACTGCATATTACGTTATATTATAAGGTATTTTCAATGATACACTGCATATTACGTTATATTATAAGGTATTTTCAATGATACATTGCATATTACGTTATATGGTAAGGTATTTTTAATGATACACTGCATATTACGTTATATTATAAGGTATTTTCAATGATACACTGCATATTACGTTACATTATAAGGTATTTTCAATGATACACTGCATATTACGTTATATGAGAAGGTATTTTCATTGATACACTACAAATTACGATATATTATAAGGTATTTTCAATGATACACTGCATATTACGTTATATTATAAGGTATTTTCATTGATAGACTAGAATTACCATATATTCTAAGGTATTTTCAATGATACACTGCATATTACGTTATATCATAAGGTATTTTCAATGATACACTGCATATTAAGTTATATTAAAAGGTATTTTCAATGATAAACTGCAATATATTATAAGGTATTTTCAATGATACACTGCATATTACGTTATATTACAAGGTATTTTCAATGATACACTGCATATTACGTTATACTATAAGGTATTTTCAATGATAAACTACTATATATTATAAGGTATTTTCAATGATACACTACAAATTACGTTATATCATAAGGTATATTCAATGATACACTGCATATTAAGTTATATTATAAGGTATTTTCAATGATAAACTACTATATATTATAAGGTATTTTCAATGATACACTGCATATTACGTTATATTATAAGGTATTTTCAAAGATACACTACAAATAACGATATATTATAAGGTATTTTCAATGATACACTGCATATTACGTTATATGAGAAGGTATTTTCCTTGATACACTACAAATTACGATATATTATAAGGTATTTTCAATGATACACTGCATATTACGTTATATTATAAGGTATTTTCAATGATACACTGCATATTACGTTATATTATAAGGTATTTTCAATGATACATTGCATATTACGTTATATGGGAAGGTATTTTCAATGATACACTGCATATTACGTTATATTATAAGGTATTTTCAATGATACACTGCATATTACGTTATATTATAAGGTATTTTCAATGATACATTGCATATTACGTTATATGGGAAGGTATTTTCAATGATACACTGCATATTACGTTATATTATAAGGTATTTTCAATGATACACTGCATATTACGGTATATCATAAGGTATTTTCAATGATACACTGCATATTTCGTTATATTATAAGGTATTTTCAATGATACACTGCATATTACGTTATATTATAAGGTATTTTCAATGATACACTGCATATTACGGTATATCATAAGGTATTTTCAATGATACACTGCATATTAAGTTATATTATAAGGTATTTTCAATGATAAACTACTATATATTATAAGGTATTTTCAATGATACACTGCATATTACGTTATATGAGAAGGTATTTTCCTTGATACACTACAAATAACGATATATTATAAGGTATTTTCAATGATACACTGCATATTACGTTATATGGGAAGGTATTTTCAATGATAAACTGCATATTACGTTATATTATAAGGTATTTTCAATGATACATTGCATATTACGTTATATGGGAAGGTATTTTCAATGATACACTGCATATTACGTTATATTATAAGGTATTTTCAATGATACACTGCATATTACGTTATATTATAAGGTATTTTCAATGATACACTGCATATTACGTTATATTATAAGGTATTTTCAATGATACATTGCATATTACGTTATATGGAAAGGTATTTTCAATGATACACTGCATATTACGTTATATTATAAGGTATTTTCAATGATACACTGCATATTACGTTATATTATAAGGTATTTTCAATGATACAGTGCATATTACGTTATATGGGAAGGTATTTTCAATGATACACTGCATATTACGTTATATTATAAGGTATTTTCAATGATACACTGCATATTACGTTACATTATAAGGTATTTTCAATGATGCACTGCATATTACGTTATACTATAAGGTATTTTCAATGATACACTGCATATTAAGTTATATTATAAGGTATTTTCAATGATAAACTACTATATATTATAAGGTATTTTCAATGATACACTGCATATTACGTTATATTATAAGGTATTTTCAAAGATACACTACAAATAACGATAAATTATAAGGTATTTTCAATGATACACTGCATATTACGTTATATGAGAAGGTATTTTCAATGATACACTGCATATTACGTTATATGGGAAGGTATTTTCAATGATACACTGCATATTACGTTATATTATAAGGTATTTTCAATGATACACTGCATATTACGTTATATTATTAGGTATTTTCAATGATACACTAAAAAATTACGATATATTATAAGGTATTTCCAATGATACACTGCATATTACGTTATATTATAAGGTATTTTCAATGATACACTGCATATTACGATATATTATAAGGTATTTTCAATGATACACTGCATATTACGTTATATTATAAGGTATTTTCAATGATACACTGCATATTACGGTATATCATAAGGTATTTTCAATGATACACTGCATATTAAGTTATATTATAAGTTATTTTCAATGATACACTGCATATTACGTTATATTATAAGGTATTTTCAATGATGCACTGCATATTACGTTATATGAGAAGGTATTTTCATTGATACACTACAAATTACGATATATTATAAGGTATTTTCAATGATACACTGCATATTACGTTATATGGGAAGGTATTTTCAATGATAAACTGCATATTACGTTATATTATAAGGTATTTTCAATGATACACTGCATATTACGTTATATTATAAGGTATTTTCAATGATACACTGCATATTACGTTATATTATAAGGTATTTTCAATGATACATTGCATATTACGTTATATGGGAAGGTATTTTCAATGATACACTGCATATTACGTTATATTATAAGGTATTTTCAATGATACACTGCATATTACGTTACATTATAAGGTATTTTCAATGATACATTGCATATTACGTTATATGGGAAGGTATTTTCAATGATACACTGCATATTACGTTATATGAGAATGTATTTTCATTGATACACTACAAATTACGATATATTATAAGGTATTTTCAATGATATCCTGCATATTACGTTATAGTATAAGGTATTTTCAATGATACACTGCATATTACGTTATATGAGAAGGTATTTTCATTGATACACTACAAATTACGTTATATGATAAGGTATTTTCAATGATGCACTGCATATTACGTTATACTATAAGGTATTTTCAATGATACACTGCATATTAAGTTATACTATAAGGTATTTTCAATGATACACTGCATATTAAGTTATATTATAAGGTATTTTCAATGATAAACTACTATATATTATAAGGTATTTTCAATGATACACTGCATATTACGTTATATTATAAGGTATTTTCAATGATACATTGCATATTACGTTATATGGGAAGGTATTTTTAATGATACACTGCATATTACGTTATATTATAAGGTATTTTCAATGATACACTGCATATTACGTTACATTATAAGGTATTTTCAATGATACACTGCATATTACGTTATATGAGAAGGTATTTTCATTGATACACTACAAATTACGATATATTATAAGGTATTTTCAATGATATCCTGCATATTACGTTATATTATAAGGTATTTTCAATGATACACTGCATATTACGTTATATTATAAGGTATTTTCAATGATACACTACAAATTACGATATATTATAAGGTATTTTCAATGATACCCTGCATATTACGTTATATTATAAGGTATTTTCAATGATACACTGCATATTACGTTATATTATAAGGTATTTTCAATGATACACTACAAATTACGATATATTATAAGGTATTTTCAATGATACACTGCATATTACGTTATATTATAAGGTATTTTCATTGATAGACTAGAATTACCATATATTCTAAGGTATTTTCAATGATACACTGCATATTACGTTATATCATAAGGTATTTTCAATGATACACTGCATATTAAGTTATATTAAAAGGTATTTTCAATGATAAACTGCAATATATTATAAGGTATTTTCAATGATACACTGCATATTACGTTATATTACAAGGTATTTTCAATGATACACTGCATATTACGTTATACTATAAGGTATTTTCAATGATAAACTACTATATATTATAAGGTATTTTCAATGATACACTACAAATTACGTTATATCATAAGGTATATTCAATGATACACTGCATATTAAGTTATATTATAAGGTATTTTCAATGATAAACTACTATATATTATAAGGTATTTTCAATGATACACTGCATATTACGTTATATTATAAGGTATTTTCAAAGATACACTACAAATAACGATATATTATAAGGTATTTTCAATGATACACTGCATATTACGTTATATGAGAAGGTATTTTCCTTGATACACTACAAATTACGATATATTATAAGGTATTTTCAATGATACACTGCATATTACGTTATATTATAAGGTATTTTCAATGATACACTGCATATTACGTTATATTATAAGGTATTTTCAATGATACATTGCATATTACGTTATATGGGAAGGTATTTTCAATGATACACTGCATATTACGTTATATTATAAGGTATTTTCAATGATACACTGCATATTACGTTATATTATAAGGTATTTTCAATGATACATTGCATATTACGTTATATGGGAAGGTATTTTCAATGATACACTGCATATTACGTTATATTATAAGGTATTTTCAATGATACACTGCATATTACGGTATATCATAAGGTATTTTCAATGATACACTGCATATTTCGTTATATTATAAGGTATTTTCAATGATACACTGCATATTACGTTATATTATAAGGTATTTTCAATGATACACTGCATATTACGGTATATCATAAGGTATTTTCAATGATACACTGCATATTAAGTTATATTATAAGGTATTTTCAATGATAAACTACTATATATTATAAGGTATTTTCAATGATACACTGCATATTACGTTATATGAGAAGGTATTTTCCTTGATACACTACAAATAACGATATATTATAAGGTATTTTCAATGATACACTGCATATTACGTTATATGGAAAGGTATTTTCAATGATAAACTGCATATTACGTTATATTATAAGGTATTTTCAATGATACATTGCATATTACGTTATATGGGAAGGTATTTTCAATGATACACTGCATATTACGTTATATTATAAGGTATTTTCAATGATACACTGCATATTACGTTATATTATAAGGTATTTTCAATGATACACTGCATATTACGTTATATTATAAGGTATTTTCAATGATACATTGCATATTACGTTATATGGAAAGGTATTTTCAATGATACACTGCATATTACGTTATATTATAAGGTATTTTCAATGATACACTGCATATTACGTTATATTATAAGGTATTTTCAATGATACAGTGCATATTACGTTATATGGGAAGGTATTTTCAATGATACACTGCATATTACGTTATATTATAAGGTATTTTCAATGATACACTGCATATTACGTTACATTATAAGGTATTTTCAATGATACACTGCATATTACGTTATATGAGAAGGTATTTTCATTGATACACTACAAATTACGATATATTATAAGGTATTTTCAATGATATCCTGCATATTACGTTATAGTATAAGGTATTTTCAATGATACACTGCATATTACGTTATATGAGAAGGTATTTTCATTGATACACTACAAATTACGTTATATGATAAGGTATTTTCAATGATGCACTGCATATTACGTTATACTATAAGGTATTTTCAATGATACACTGCATATTAAGTTATAATATAAGGTATTTTCAATGATACACTGCATATTAAGTTATATTATAAGGTATTTTCAATGATAAACTACTATATATTATAAGGTATTTTCAATGATACACTGCATATTACGTTATATTATAAGGTATTTTCAATGATACACTGCATATTACGTTATATGAGAAGGTATTTTCATTGATACACTACAAATTACGTTATATTATAAGGTATTTTCAATGATGCACTGCATATTACGTTATACTATAAGGTATTTTCAATGATACACTGCATATTAAGTTATATTATAAGGTATTTTCAATGATAAACTACTATATATTATAAGGTATTTTCAATGATACACTGCATATTACGTTATATTATAAGGTATTTTCAAAGATACACTACAAATAACGATAAATTATAAGGTATTTTCAATGATACACTGCATATTACGTTATATGAGAAGGTATTTTCAATGATACACTGCATATTACGTTATATGGGAAGGTATTTTCAATGATACACTGCATATTACGTTATATTATAAGGTATTTTCAATGATACACTGCATATTACGTTATATTATTAGGTATTTTCAATGATACACTAAAAAATTACGATATATTATAAGGTATTTCCAATGATACACTGCATATTACGTTATATTATAAGGTATTTTCAATGATACACTACAAGAAAACGATATATTATAAGGTATTTTCAATGATACACTGCATATTACGTTATATTATAAGGTATTTTCAAAGATACACTACAAATAACGATTTATTATAAGGTATTTTCAATGATACACTGCATATTACGTTATACTATAAGGTATTTTCAATGATAAACTACTATATATTATAAGGTATTTTCAATGATACACTACAAATTACGTTATATCATAAGGTATATTCAATGATACACTGCATATTAAGTTATATGGGAAGGTATTTTCAATGATACACTGCATATTACGATATATTATAAGGTATTTTCAATGATACACTGCATATTACGTTATATTATAAGGTATTTTCAATGATACACTGCATATTACGGTATATCATAAGGTATTTTCAATGATACACTGCATATTAAGTTATATTATAAGTTATTTTCAATGATACACTGCATATTACGTTATATTATAAGGTATTTTCAATGATGCACTGCATATTACGTTATATGAGAAGGTATTTTCATTGATACACTACAAATTACGATATATTATAAGGTATTTTCAATGATACACTGCATATTACGTTATATTATAAGGTATTTTCAATGATACACAGCATATTACGTTATATTATAAGGTATTTTCAATGATAAACTACTACGTATTATAAGGTATTTTCAATGATACACTGCATATTACGTTATATTATAAGGTATTTTCAAAGATACACTACAAATAACGATATATTATAAGGTATTTTCATTGATACACTACAAATTACGATATATTATAAGGTATTTTCAATAATACACTGCATATTACGTTATATGGGAAGGTATTTTCAATGAGACACTGCATATTACGTTATATTATAAGGTATTTTCAATGATACACTGCATATTACGTTATATTATAAGGGATTTTCAATGATACACTGCATATTACGTTATATGGGAAGGTATTTTCAATGAAACACTGCATATTACGTTATATTATAAGGTATTTTCAATGATACACTACAAATTACGTTATATCATAAGGTATTTTCAATGATACACTGCATATTACGTTATATTATAAGGTATTTTCAAAGATACACTACAAATAACGATATATTATAAGGTATTTTCAATGATACACTGCATATTACGTTATATTATAAGGTATTTTCAATGATACACTGCATATTACGTTATATTATAAGGTTTTTTCAATGATGCACTGCATATTACGTTATACTATAAGGTATTTTCAATGATACACTACAAATTACGATATATTATAAGGTATTTTCCATGATACACTGCATATTACGTTATATTATAAGGTATTTTCAATGATACACTGCAAATTACGTTATATTATAAGGTATTTTCAATGGTACACCGCATATTACGTTATATTATAAGGTATTTTCAATGATAAACTACTATATATTATAAGGTACTTTCAATGATACACTGCATATTACGTTATATTATAAGGTATTTTCAAAGATACACTGCATATTAAGTTATATGGGAAGGTATTTTCAATGATACACTGCATACTACGGTATATTATAAGGTATTTTCAATGATACACTGCATATTACGTTATATTATAAGGTATTTTCAATGATAAACTGCATATTACGTTATATTATAAGGTATTTTCAATGATACACTACAATTTACGATATATTATAAGGTATTTTCAATGATACACTGCATATTACGTTATATTATAAGGTATTTTCATTGATAGACTAGAATTACCATATATTCTAAGGTATTTTCAATGATACACTGCATATTACGTTATATCATAAGGTATTTTCAATGATACACTGCATATTATGTTATATTAAAAGGTATTTTCAATGATAAACTGCAATATATTATAAGGTATTTTCAATGATACACTGCATATTACGTTATATTATAAGGTATTTTCAATGATACACTGCATATTACGTTATGTTATAAGGTATTTTCAATGATACACTGCATATTACGTTATATTATAAGGTATTTTCAATGATACACTGCATATTACGTTATAATATAAGGTATTTTCAATGATACACTACAAATTACGATATATTATAAGGTATTTTCAATGATACACTGCATATTAAGTTATATTAAAAGGTATTTTCAATGATAAACTGCAATATATTATAATGTATTTTCAATGATACACTGCATATTACGTTATATTACTAGGTATTTTCAATGATACACTGCATATTACGTTATACTATAAGGTATTTTCAATGATAAACTACTATATATTATAATGTATTTTCAATGATACACTGCATATTACGTTATATTACTAGGTATTTTCAATGATACACTGCATATTACGTTATACTATAAGGTATTTTCAATGATAAACTACTATATATTATAAGGTATTTTCAATGATACACTACAAATTACGTTATATCATAAGGTATATTCAATGATACACTGCATATTACGTTATATTATAAGGTATTTTCAATGATACACTACAAATAACGATATATTATAAGGTATTTTCAATGATACACTGCATATTACGTTATATGAGAAGGTATTTTCATTGATACACTACAAATTACGATATATTATAAGGTATTTTCAATGATACACTGCATATTTCGTTATATTATAAGGTATTTTCAATGATACACTGCATATTACGTTATATTATAAGGTATTTTCAATGATACACTGCATATTACGGTATATCATAAGGTATTTTCAATGATACACTGCATATTAAGTTATATTATAAGGTATTTTCAATGATAAACTACTATATATTATAAGGTATTTTCAATGATAAACTGCAATATATTATAAGGTATTTTCAATGATAAACTGCAATATATTATAAGGTATTTTCAATGATACACTGCATATTACGTTATATTATAAGGTATTTTCAATGATACACTGCATATTACGTTATAATATAAGGTATTTTCAATGATACACTACAAATTACGATATATTATAAGGTATTTTCAATGATATACTGCATATTAAGTTATATTAAAAGGTATTTTCAATGATAAACTGCAATATATTATAATGTATTTTCAATGATACACTGCATATTACGTTATATTACTAGGTATTTTCAATGATACACTGCATATTACGTTATACTATAAGGTATTTTCAATGATAAACTACTATATATTATAAGGTATTTTCAATGATACACTACAAATTACGTTATATCATAAGGTATATTCAATGATACACTGCATATTAAGTTATATGGGAAGGTATTTTCAATGATACACTGCATATTACGTTATATTATAAGGTATTTTCAATGATACACTGCATATTACGTTATATTATAAGGTATTTTCAATGATACACTGCATATTACGTTATATTATAAGGTATTTTCAATGATAAACTACAAATAACGATATATTATAAGGTATTTTCAATGATACACTGCATATTACGTTATATGAGAAGGTATTTTCATTGATACCCTACAAATTACGATATATTATAAGGTATTTTCAATGATACACTGCATATTACGTTATATTATAAGGTATTTTCAATGATACACTACAAATTACGTTATATCATAAGGTATATTCAATGATACACTGCATATTAAGTTATATGGGAAGGTATATTCAATGATACACTGCATATTACGTTATATTATAAGGTATTTTCAATGATACACTGCATATTACGTTATATTATAAGGTATTTTCAATGATACACTGCATATTACGTTATATTATTAGGTATTTTCAATGATACACTGCATATTACGTTATATTATAAGGTATTTTCAATGATACACTACAAATAACGATATATTATAAGGTATTTTCAATGATACACTGCATATTACGTTATATGAGAAGGTATTTTCATTGATACACTACAAATTACGATATATTCTAAGGTATTTTCAATGATACACTGCATATTACGTTATATCATAAGGTATTTTCAATGATACACTGCATATTAAGTTATATTAAAAGGTATTTTCAATGATAAACTGCAATATATTATAAGGTATTTTCAATGATACACTGCATATTACGATATATTATAAGGTATTTCCAATGATACACTGCATATTACGTTATATTACAAGGTATTTTCAATGATACACTGCATATTACGTTATACTATAAGGTATTTTCAATGATAAACTACTATATATTATAAGGTATTTTCATGATACACTACAAATTACGTTATATCATACGGTATATTCAATGATACACTGCATATTAAGTTATATGGGAAGGTATTTTCAATGATACACTGCATATTACGTTATATTATAAGGTATTTTCAATGATACACTGCATATTACGTTATATTATAAGGTATTTTCAATGATACACTACAAGTTACGATATATTATAAGGTATTTTCAATGATACACTGCATATTACGTTATACTATAAGGTATTTTCAATGATAAACTATTATATATTATAAGGTATTTTCAATGATACACTACAAATTACGTTATATCATAAGGTATATTCAATGATACACTGCATATTAAGTTATATGGGAAGGTATTTTCAATGATACACTGCATATTACGTTATATTATAAGGTATTTTCAATGATACACTGCATATTACGTTATATTATTAGGTATTTTCAATGATACACTGCATATTACGTTATATTATAAGGTATTTTCAATGATACACTACAAATAACGATATATTATAAGGTATTTTCAATGATACACTGCATATTACGTTATATGAGAAGGTATTTTCATTGATACACTACAAATTACGATATATTATAAGGTATTTTCAATGATACACTGCATATTTCGTTATATTATAAGGTATTTTCAATGATACACTGCATATTACGTTATATTATAAGGTATTTTCAATGATACACTGCATATTACGGTATATCATAAGGTATTTTCAATGATACACTGCATATTAAGTTATATTATAAGGTATTTTCAATGATAAACTACTATATATTATAAGGTATTTTCAATGATACACTGCATATTACGTTGTATTATAAGGTATTTTCAAAGATACACTACAAGAAAACGATATATTATAAGGTATTTTCAATGATACACTGCATATTACGTTATATGAGAAGGCATTTTCATTGATTCACTACAAATTACGATATATTATAAGGTATTTTCAATGATACATTGCATATTACGTTATATGGGAAGGTATTTTCAATGATACACTGCATATTACGTTATATTATAAGGTATTTTCAATGATACACTGCATATTACGTTATATTATAAGGTATTTTCAATGATACACTGCATATTACGTTATATTATAAGGTAATTTCAATGATACACTACAAATAACGATATATTATAAGGTATTTTCAATGATACACTGCATATTACGTTATATGAGAAGGTATTTTCATTGATACACTACAAATTACGATATATTATAAGGTATTTTCAATGATACACTGCATATTACGTTATATGGGAAGGTATTTTCAATGATAAACTGCATATTACGTTATATTATAAGGTATTTTCAATGATGCACTGCATATTACGTTATATTATAAGGTATTTTCAATGATACACTGCATATTACGTTATATTATAAGGTATTTTCAATGATACACTGCATATTACGTTATATTATAAGGTATTTTCAATGATACACTGCATATTACGTTATATTATAAGGTATTTTCAATGATACACTGCATATTACGTTATATTATAAGGTATTTTCAATGATACACTGCATATTACGTTATATTATAAGGTATTTTCAATGATACATTGCATATTACGTTATATGGGAAGGTATTTTCAATGATACACTGCATATTACGTTATATTATAAGGTATTTTCAATGATACACTGCATATTACGTTACATTATAAGGTATTTTCAATGATACACTGCATATTACGTTATATGAGAAGGTATTTTCATTGATACACTACAAATTACGATATATTATAAGGTATTTTCAATGATATCCTGCATATTACGTTATATTATAAGGTATTTTCAATGATACACTGCATATTAAGTTATATTATAAGGTATTTTCAATGATAAACTACTATATATTATAAGGTATTTTCAATGATACACTGCATATTACGTTATATTATAAGGTATTTTCTATGATGCACTGCATATTACGTTATATGAGAAGGTATTTTCATTGATACACTACAAATTACGATATATTATAAGGTATTTTCAATGATACACTGCATATTACGTTATATTATAAGGTATTTTCAATGATACACTGCATATTACGTTATATTATAAGGTATTTTCAATGATGCACTGCATATTACGTTATACTATAAGGTATTTTCAATGATACACTGCATATTAAGTTATATTATAAGGTATTTTCAATGATAAACTACTATATATTATAAGGTATTTTCAATGATACACTGCATATTACGTTATATTATAAGGTATTTTCAAAGATACACTACAAATAACGATATATTATAAGGTATTTTCAATGATACACTGCATATTACGTTATACTATAAGGTATTTTCAATGATAAACTACTATATATTATAAGGTATTTTCAATGATACACTACAAATTACGTTATATCATAAGGTATATTCAATGATACACTGCATATTAAGTTATATGGGAAGGTATTTTCAATGATACACTGCATATTACGTTATATTATAAGGTATTTTCAATGATACACTGCATATTACGTTATATTATAAGGTATTTTCAATGATACACTACAAGTTACGATATATTATAAGGTATTTTCAATGATACACTGCATATTACGTTATACTATAAGGTATTTTCAATGATAAACTATTATATATTATAAGGTATTTTCAATGATACACTACAAATTACGTTATATCATAAGGTATATTCAATGATACACTGCATATTAAGTTATATGGGAAGGTATTTTCAATGATACACTGCATATTACGTTATATTATAAGGTATTTTCAATGATACACTGCATATTACGTTATATTATAAGGTATTTTCAATGATACACTGCATATTACGTTATATTATAAGGTATTTTCAATGATACACTACAAATAACGATATATTATAAGGTATTTTCAATGATACACTGCATATTACGTTATATGAGAAGGTATTTTCATTGATACACTACAAATTACGATATATTATAAGGTATTTTCAATGATACACTGCATATTTCGTTATATTATAAGGTATTTTCAATGATACACTGCATATTACGTTATATTATAAGGTATTTTCAATGATACACTGCATATTACGGTATATCATAAGGTATTTTCAATGATACACTGCATATTAAGTTATATTATAAGGTATTTTCAATGATAAACTACTATATATTATAAGGTATTTTCAATGATACACTGCATATTACGTTATATTATAAGGTATTTTCAAAGATACACTACAAGAAAACGATATATTATAAGGTATTTTCAATGATACACTGCATATTACGTTATATGAGAAGGCATTTTCATTGATTCACTACAAATTACGTTATATTATAAGGTATTTTCAATGATACACTACAAATTACGATATATTATAAGGTATTTTCAATGATACACTGCATATTACGTTATATTATAAGGTATTTTCAATGATACACTGCATATTACGTTATATTATAAGGTATTTTCAATGATACACTGCATATTACGTTATATTATAAGGTAATTTCAATGATACACTACAAATAACGATATATTATAAGGTATTTTCAATGATACACTGCATATTACGTTATATGAGAAGGTATTTTCATTGATACACTACAAATTACGATATATTATAAGGTATTTTCAATGATACACTGCATATTACGTTATATGGGAAGGTATTTTCAAAGATACACTACAAATAACGATATATTATAAGGTATTTTCAATGATACACTGCATATTACGTTATACTATAAGGTATTTTCAATGATAAACTACTATATATTATAAGGTATTTTCAATGATACACTACAAATTACGTTATATCATAAGGTATATTCAATGATACACTGCATATTAAGTTATATGGGAAGGTATTTTCAATGATACACTGCATATTACGTTATATTATAAGGTATTTTCAATGATACACTGCATATTACGTTATATTATAAGGTATTTTCAATGATACACTACAAGTTACGATATATTATAAGGTATTTTCAATGATACACTGCATATTACGTTATACTATAAGGTATTTTCAATGATAAACTATTATATATTAAAAGGTATTTTCAATGATACACTACAAATTACGTTATATCATAAGGTATATTCAATGATACACTGCATATTAAGTTATATGGGAAGGTATTTTCAATGATACACTGCATATTACGTTATATTATAAGGTATTTTCAATGATACACTGCATATTACGTTATATTATAAGGTATTTTCAATGATACACTGCATATTACGTTATACTATAAGGTATTTTCAATGATAAACTATTATATATTATAAGGTATTTTCAATGATACACTACAAATTACGTTATATCATAAGGTATATTCAATGATACACTGCATATTAAGTTATATGGGAAGGTATTTTCAATGATACACTGCATATTACGTTATATTATAAGGTATTTTCAATGATACACTGCATATTACGTTATATTATAAGGTATTTTCAATGATACACTGCATATTACGTTATATTATAAGGTATTTTCAATGATACACTACAAATAACGATATATTATAAGGTATTTTCAATGATACACTGCATATTACGTTATATGAGAAGGTATTTTCATTGATACACTACAAATTACGATATATTATAAGGTATTTTCAATGATACACTGCATATTTCGTTATATTATAAGGTATTTTCAATGATACACTGCATATTACGTTATATTATAAGGTATTTTCAAAGATACACTGCATATTACGGTATATCATAAGGTATTTTCAATGATACACTGCATATTAAGTTATATTATAAGGTATTTTCAATGATAAACTACTATATATTATAAGGTATTTTCAATGATACACTGCATATTACGTTATATTATAAGGTATTTTCAAAGATACACTACAAGAAAACGATATATTATAAGGTATTTTCAATGATACACTGCATATTACGTTATATGAGAAGGCATTTTCATTGATTCACTACAAATTACGTTATATTATAAGGTATTTTCAATGATACACTACAAATTACGATATATTATAAGGTATTTTCAATGATACACTGCATATTACGTTATATTATAAGGTATTTTCAATGATACACTGCATATTACGTTATATTATAAGGTATTTTCAATGATACACTGCATATTACGTTATATTATAAGGTAATTTCAATGATACACTACAAATAACGATATATTATAAGGTATTTTCAATGATACACTGCATATTACGTTATATGAGAAGGTATTTTCATTGATACACTACAAATTACGATATATTATAAGGTATTTTCAATGATACACTGCATATTACGTTATATGGGAAGGTATTTTCAAAGATACACTACAAATAACGATATATTATAAGGTATTTTCAATGATACACTGCATATTACGTTATACTATAAGGTATTTTCAATGATAAACTACTATATATTATAAGGTATTTTCAATGATACACTACAAATTACGTTATATCATAAGGTATATTCAATGATACACTGCATATTAAGTTATATGGGAAGGTATTTTCAATGATACACTGCATATTACGTTATATTATAAGGTATTTTCAATGATACACTGCATATTACGTTATATTATAAGGTATTTTCAATGATACACTACAAGTTACGATATATTATAAGGTATTTTCAATGATACACTGCATATTACGTTATACTATAAGGTATTTTCAATGATAAACTATTATATATTATAAGGTATTTTCAATGATACACTACAAATTACGTTATATCATAAGGTATATTCAATGATACACTGCATATTAAGTTATATGGGAAGGTATTTTCAATGATACACTGCATATTACGTTATATTATAAGGTATTTTCAATGATACACTGCATATTACGTTATATTATAAGGTATTGTTACGGGTCTACCGGCATACTAATGTTACGTGTCTATCGGTATACCCGTTGTATAGAATTGTTGGAAGATTCAGGTTGGTTACAGCGTCGTTAGGAAAACGACGCTGGAACGAAAGAGAGTCGGAAGACAGACACGAGAGAAAGCGGACGTCCGAGACGTCAAAGGCGATAAAAGCGATATAGCAAAGATAAGTTGCCTTCCTCCGAAAGATAACGTATCACAGTTATTGAAAGTGTATTTATTTATTTAGCGAAATAGAGATTTCGTTACATTGGTGTCAGAAGTGGGATATTCTGCGACTGAGCAAGCGATTAGCGGAACGAGATGCAGACTCGGTCTGTTCGTTTGGAGGAACGTCTCGCGGCTTTGGAAGCTCGACTGCTGGAAAATCAGGCGGATTCTCGATCGGAGGAGTTCGCGTCCATGCAGACACAGTTAGCGAATAATCAGGCCAGTCTTTGCCAACTTACTTCTCTTTTGGAGAGATTTGTAGGGGGTGGGAACCGTGAGGCCGCCGGTGACGAAGGTTCACGCGCGTTCAATCAATGTTCACGTCCGTGCAATGCTAGTTCATCCTTTTATCGCGTTAAGCCCGCAAAATTTAACGGTTCAGGTTCATGGAGACTGTACTTGACACAGTTTCTTACCCTGGCAAAGATTAATAACTGGGACGACACCACTAAGACTCTGGCCCTCGTAGACTCTCTTGAAGGTGAGGCCCTTACGGCCCTGTCGTGTCTCGAGGAATCGAAACGTACCGACTTTGACGCGCTTGTTTCTCGATTAAATATTCAATACGGCAATGAGCACTTGGCTCAGCTAGACCGGTTTAGGTTCTTTAATTATAGACAACGTAAGGGAGAGTCTCTTCGGGCTTTGGCTAACCAAATTTGTTTTCTTTCCCACTCGGCTTTCCCTGACGCGACACCGGAATTTCGCGATAAGCAAGCGCATCAGAGGTTCCTCGAGGCGATCGGGGACCACAATCTCAAGAGAGATGTCACCCTTGCTTCGATGAATTGTTCCACACTAGACGAGACACTTGCGATCGCGGTGAGGGTGGAAGCTCTAAATTTTCAGGACTCTTTGAGGTTTCCCCAACAGCCTATGCAGGAGAGTGCGAGGATGGACACGCGCCGTTTTCGTCCATACGGGGGACAACCACGTGACTTTAGCAGACCTTTGACTTGCTGGAAATGTGGAAAAATTGGTCATATTTCTTCAAATTGTTCTTTGAATAAGACTAACGCTTCGGGAAACCAGAAGGGATCGTTGTAAAGAGGGTTGCAAATGATCCAATACAAGAAAATACCCTCTATCGAATTTCTTCGGTTAATAACGTCGCGGTGGAGTCTGGTGTTAGCGTCACGGGTCTTTTGGATGGTCATTCTCGAAAGTTGATTGCCGATACCGGTTCACGAGTTTCACTCCTAAAGGGGACGTCAGTTGAGGGTTGTTGTTCAATGTCAAGCGAAATACATCTTAGATCCGTTACAGGAGAGAGGGTTCAGATTTTCGGGGAGCGCAGCGCTTTTGTTGAGCTCGGGAAGCTACGCGTGCGGCATAGGTTTCTCGTTGTCGATATCGAGGAAGATTGCATTTTAGGGCTGGATTTTCTGTCGAGATATAGGTGTTCGATCGATTTGGAAAATAACTGTTTGCATATTGCCGGAGTAGACAAAATTCGGTTTAATGGTTGTTCTATCGATGCTGGGTCTTCGGAAAGTGGCGTAGGCATTGCAGGAGATTCTGTAGATCAGATTTTGCCAGAGTTTTTGTTTCCGATTTTGGAAGATAATTCCGTACTCTTGGGCCAGAATGAGAAGGAAGACTTTAGGAATTTTCTAATTTCATTTCAAGACGTCTTCGCAAAAGATAAAAAGCAGTTGGGAAAGTGCAAGGTAGTGAAGCATCGAATAGATACAGGAGATCACGCACCTATTAAACAAGCTCCCCGTAGGGTTCCCGTTCAGCGAAAGGATGAAGTACGGCAGTTAATTGCGGACATGGAAAGTCAGGGGGTAATTGAAAAATCGGTTAGCTCTTGGATGTCCCCGGTGGTTTTAGTTAAAAAGAAAGATGGTTCAACAAGGTTTTGTATAGATTATCGCCGGCTAAACAACATAACGAAGAAAGATTCATATCCTTTACCTCGGATTGACGATACTCTGGATGCGATTGCGGGATCTTCGTGGTTTACGGTTTTGGACTTGCAGAGTGGTTACTGGCAGATCGAGATGGATGAGAGGGATCGCGAAAAGACTGCGTTTTCAGTAGGCGAAGGGTTGTGGCAGTTTAGGGTGATGCCGTTTGGGTTGTGTAATGCCCCAGCTACGTTTGAGAGGTTAATGGAAAATGTTTTGGGAGATCTGACTTGGCGAAAGTGTCTCGTTTATCTAGACGATATTATCATTTTTGGGAAGACGTTCGAAGAGGAACTGCAAAATTTGCATTTGGTATTTGATAAACTACGCGTAGCGGGTCTTCTTGTGGCCCCTCAAAAGTGTTCTTTTTTTCAAGCAGAAGTGAAATACTTGGGGCACATTGTTTCTAGGCAGGGTGTTAAAACGAATCCGGAGAAAATTTCCACGATCAGGGAGTGGCCTAAACCGAGGAATAAGTTAGAAATGAAAAGCTTTTTAGGGTTGTGTACTTATTTTTCGCGGTTTGTAAAGAATTATGCCACTATTGCAAGGCCGCTTTTTGACTTGACGGAAAATAAAAGTTTTGTTTGGTCAGAGGAAGCGGAGAAAGCTTTTGAGGAGTTAAAAATTTGTTTAACTTCAACACCGATTTTAGTTTATCCTTCGCACAGTGATCCATTTCTGTTAGATACGGATGCTTCAAATGTCGGTATAGGGGCGGTTTTACTGCAGGTTCAGGATGGTGAAGAGAGAGTGATTGCTTATTTTAATAAATCTCTAAACAAATCAGAAAAAAACTATTGCATTACCCGAAGAGAGTTGTTGGCGATAATTAAAGCTATAGAGCACTTTCATCATTACTTGTATGGAAGGAAATTTACAGTACGTACAGATCATGCGGCGTTATCGTGGTTACTTTCGTTTAAAAACCCGGAGGGTCAGATAGCTAGATGGATAGAAAGACTTCAACAATACGATTTCACGATTTGCCATCGGAGTGGTAAATTACATTCCAATGCTGATGCGTTATCTAGAAGACCTTGTTGGACAGATGATTGTAGGCGTTGTTTAAATACGGAAAGTAGAGACAAACATTGTCAGGAGGTTGAAGAAATTCCAATCCTTCGTACTCGGTGTTCTTTGTTTGAAACACAGGATTGGGGGAGTTCTCAGAGGAATGATCCACACTTAGAATTGGTTTTTAAAAGTAAACTGTTGGGAAATAAGCCGCTTAAAGAAGTTTTGACAGCTTCGTCACCGGAGGTTAAATTTTATTTCTCATTGTGGGAGTCTTTAGAGATTCAGGATGGTCTTTTATTCAAAAAGTGGGAATCTGCGGATGGAAAAAAGATGGTTTGGCAATTAGTGGTACCGAGAGAAAAGAAAGATGCAGTTCTTCGTGAGGCTCATGATTCGAGTGCCGGGGGACATTTCGGCATCAATAAAACAGTTTCTCGGATCAGGGAACGTTTTTATTGGGTTAATTGTATTAAAGATGTAGAAAAATGGTGTAATCGTTGTGAGGTTTGTATCTCCAGGAAAGGCACGGCTAATCGTGGCAAGGGATTGTTACAAATTTACAATGTAGGTTCTCCTTTCGAGAGAATAGCTTTAGACATCTTAGGTCCTTTACCAAAATCATTTTTAGGAAATCGTTTTATGTTAGTTGTGGCAGATTACTTCACTAGATGGCCAGAGGTAATACCTTTACCAAATTTTCAGGCTAAAACTGTAGCCAATGCGTTAATTAGGGATATTGTAAGTCGTCATGGAGTCCCTCAAGAAATTCATTCTGATCAAGGGCGAACTTTTGAATCAAATATTTTTAAAGAACTAATGATTTTGTTAGGCACTAAGAAAACTAGAACAACTCCTCTACATCCACAATCGGATGGTCTTGTAGAAAGGTTAAATAGGACAATTCTTCAATATCTTTCAATATTTGTGTCTAAGCATCAAAGGGATTGGGACGAGTTAGTCCCTCTTTTTCTCCTTGCGTATAGGTCTGCTCAGCATGAAAGTTTAAAATTAAGTCCATCAATGATGTTATACGGCCGAGAAATTTGTTTGCCATTGGATTTGTTGCGAGGAAGTCTTCCAATTAAGAATGTTTTGTATTGTGATTTCAATTTAGATTTGAGAGATAAAATGGATGCTATTCACAAATTTGTTAGAAAGCAACAAGGAATTTCTTCGTTTAAAATGAAACAGCAGTACGATTCTAAAGTAGTGGAGAAATCTTTTCGGGAGGGGGATTTGGTATGGTTGTATCAACCTCTCAGAATAAAAGGGAAGTGTCCTAAACTTCAATGTCATTGGGATGGACCGTATGTTATTAACACAAAATTGAGTGATGTTGTCTATAGGATTAGGAAGAATAAGCAGAAATTTAAAGTAGTGCATGTTAATAGACTTGCAAAGTTTAATGATAAGTAGTAGTAGTAGGACTTATTGTGAATAAAAAAAAAAAAAATTAATAATAAGTCTGAGTTTTCAAACATGCTAACGTTATTCCTGATTTGCTAGGAATCGCTGGTCTACTAATTTATAGGAGTACAAGAAAAGAAAAGAAAAAGCAAGTCGTAGAGGGAGAAATTCAAGACCGCATACATTAGAATTATAATATTGTTATTTTGAAGTTACTAATTGTTATTTGACATTGTTGTATTTTTGTTTGTTTTGGCCGCTAACCACTCCAGGTTTTTAAGCCGTGGTTTTCCCTGGGGCGTCGGGCAAATGCCGGGTTAGTTGGTGATTTTGGAAGGTCCACGGTGTTTGTTTCATTATTTTTGCTCCTACAAAATCACAGGCTATTTTTTTGAATAAAGTTCGTTTTTTTTTCGGAGGAGGGGGGGAAGTGTTACGGGTCTACCGGCATACTAATGTTACGTGTCTATCGGTATACCCGTTGTATAGAATTGTTGGAAGATTCAGGTTGGTTACAGCGTCGTTAGGAAAACGACGCTGGAACGAAAGAGAGTCGGAAGACAGACACGAGAGAAAGCGGACGTCCGAGACGTCAAAGGCGATAAAAGCGATATAGCAAAGATAAGTTGCCTTCCTCCGAAAGATAACGTATCACAGTTATTGAAAGTGTATTTATTTATTTAGCGAAATAGAGATTTCGTTACAGTATTTTCAATGATACACTGCATATTACGTTATATTATAAGGTATATTCAATGATACACTACAAATAACGATATATTATAAGGTATTTTCAATGATACACTGCATATTACGTTATATGAGAAGGTATTTTCATTGATACACTACAAATTACGATATATTATAAGGTATTTTCAATGATACACTGCATATTTCGTTATATTATAAGGTATTTTCAATGATACACTGCATATTACGTTATATTATAAGGTATTTTCAATGATACACTGCATATTACGGTATATCATAAGGTATTTTCAATGATACACTGCATATTAAGTTATATTATAAGGTATTTTCAATGATAAACTACTATATATTATAAGGTATTTTCAATGATACACTGCATATTACGTTATATTATAAGGTATTTTCAAAGATACACTACAAGAAAACGATATATTATAAGGTATTTTCAATGATACACTGCATATTACGTTATATTATAAGGTATTTTCAATGATAAAATACTACGTATTATAAGGTATTTTCAATGATACACTGCATATTACGTTATATTATAAGGTATTTTCATTGGTAGACTAGAATTACCATATATTCTAAGGTATTTTCAATGATACACTGCATATTACGTTATATTATAATTTATTTTCAATGATACGCTGCATATTACGTTATATTATAAGGTATTTTGAATGATACACTGCATATTACGTTATATTATAAGGTATTTTCATTGGTAGACTAGAATTACCGTATATTCTAAGGTATTTTCAAAGATACACTACAAATAACGATATATTATAAGGCATTTTCAATGATACACTACAAATAACGATATATTATGAGGTATTTTCAATGATACACTGCATATTACGTTATATTATAAGGTATTTTCAATGATACACTACAAATTACGTTATATCATAAGGTATTTTCAATGATACACTGCATATTACGTTATATTATAAGGTATTTTCAATGATAAACTACTACTTATTATAAGGTATTTTCAATGATAAACTACTACTTATTATAAGGTATTTTCAATGAAACACTGCATATTACGTTATATTATGAGTTATTTTCAATTATACACTGCATATTACGTTATATTATAAGGTATTTTCAATGATACACTGCATATTACGTTATATTATAAGGTATTTTCAATGATAGACTAGAATTACTATATATTCTAAGGTATTTCCAATGATAAACTACTACGTATTATAAGGTATTTTGAATGATACACTGCATATTACGTTATATTATAAGGTATTTTCAATGATACACTGCATATTACGTTATATTATAAGGTATTTTCATAGATACACTGCATATTACGTTATATTATAAGGTATTTTCAATGATACACTGCATATTACGTTATATTATAAGGTATTTTCATAGATACACTGCATATTATGTTATATTATGAGGTATTTTCAATGATACACTGCATATTACGTTATATTATAAGGTATTTTCAATGATACACTACAAATTACGTTATATCATAAGGTATTTTCAATTATACACTGCATATTACGTTATATTATATGGTATTTTCAATGATACACTGCATATTACACTATATTATAAGGTATTTTCAATGATAAACTACTATATATTATAAGGTACTTTCAATGATAAACTACTATATATTATGAGGTATTTTCAATGATACACTACAAATTACGTTATATCATAATGTATTTTCAATGATACACTGCATATTACGTTATATTATAAGGTATTTTCAAAGATACACTACAAATAACGATATATTATAAGGTATTTTCAATGATACACTGCATATTACGTTATATGGGAAGGTATTTTCAATGATACACTGCATATTACGTTATATTATAAGGTATTTTCAAAGATACACTACAAATAACGATATATTATAAGGTATTTTCAATGATACACTGCATATTACGTTATATTATAAGGTATTTTCAAAGATACACTACAAATAACGATATATTATAAGGTATTTTCAATGATACACTGCATATTACGTTATATGAGAAGGTATTTTCATTGATACACTACAAATTACGATATATTATAAGGTATCTTCAATGATACACTGCATATTACGTTATATGGGAAGGTATTTTCAATGATAGACTAGAATTACCATATATTCTAAGGTATTTCCAATGATAAACTACTACGTATTATAAGGTATTTTCAATGATACACTGCATATTACGTTATATTATAAGGTATTTTCATTGATAGACTAGAATTACCATATATTCTATGGTATTTTCAATGATACACTGCATATTACGTTATATTATAAGGTATTTTCAATGATACACTGCATATTACGTTACATTATAAGGTATTTTCAATGATACACTGCATATTACGTTATATTATAATTTATTTTCAATGATACGCTGCATATTACGTTATATTATAAGGTATTTTGAATGATACACTGCATATTACGTTATATTATAAGGTATTTTCATTGGTAGACTAGAATTACCGTATATTCTAAGGTATTTTCAAAGATACACTACAAATAACGATATATTATAAGGTATTTTCAATGATACACTGCATATTACGTTATATTATGAGGTATTTTCAATGATACACTGCATATTACGTTATATTATAAGGTATTTTCAATGATACACTACAAATTACGTTATATCATAAGGTATTTTCAATGATACACTGCATATTACGTTATATTATAAGGTATTTTCAATGATACACTGCATATTACATTATATTATAAGGTATTTTCAATGATAAACTACTATATATTATAAAGTATTTTCAATGATAAACTACTATATATTATGAGGTATTTTCAAAGATACACTACAAATAACGATATATTATAAGGTATTTTCAATGATACACTGCATATTACGTTATATTATATGGTATTTTCAATGATACACTGCATATTACGTTATATTATAAGGTATTTTCAATGATACACTGCATATTACGTTATATTATAAGGTATTTTCAATGATAAACTACTACGTATTATAAGGTATTTTCAATGATAAACTACTATATATTATAAGGTATTTTCAATGATAAACTACTATATATTATGAGGTATTTTCAATGATACACTACAAATTACGTTATATCATAAGGTATTTTCAATGATACACTGCATATTACGTTATATTATAAGGTATTTTCAAAGATACACTACAAATAACGATATATTATAAGGTATTTTCAATGATACACTGCATATTACGTTATATTATAATTTATTTTCAATGATACGCTGCATATTACGTTATATTATAAGGTATTTTGAATGATACACTGCATATTACGTTATATTATAAGGTATTTTCATTGGTAGACTAGAATTACCGTATATTCTAAGGTATTTTCAAAGATACACTACAAATAACGATATATTATAATTTATTTTCAATGATACACTGCATATTACGTTATATTATAAGGTATTTTCAATGATAAACTACTACGTATTATAAGGTATTTTCAATGATACACTGCATATTACGTTATATTATAATTTATTTTCAATGATACGCTGCATATTACGTTATATTATAAGGTATTTTGAATGATACACTGCATATTACGTTATATTATAAGGTATTTTCACTGGTAGACTAGAATTACCATATATTCTAAGGTATTTTCAAAGATACACTACAAATAACGATATATTATAAGGTATTTTCAATGATACACTGCATATTACGTTATATTATAAGGTATTTTCATTGGTAGACTAGAATTACCATATATTCTAAGGTATTTTCAATGATACACTGCATATTACGTTATATTATAATTTATTTTCAATGATACGCTGCATATTACGTTATATTATAAGGTATTTTGAATGATACACTGCATATTACGTTATATTATAAGGTATTTTCATTGGTAGACTAGAATTACCGTATATTCTAAGGTATTTTCAAAGATACACTACAAATAACGATATATTATAAGGCATTTTCAATGATACACTACAAATAACGATATATTATGAGGTATTTTCAATGATACACTGCATATTACGTTATATTATAAGGTATTTTCAATGATACACTACAAATTACGTTATATCATAAGGTATTTTCAATGATACACTGCATATTACGTTATATTATAAGGTATTTTCAATGATAAACTACTACTTATTATAAGGTATTTTCAATGATAAACTACTACTTATTATAAGGTATTTTCAATGATACACTGCATATTACGTTATATTATAAGGTATTTTCATTGATAGACTAGAATTACCATATATTCTATGGTATTTTCAATGATACACTGCATATTACGTTATATTATGAGGTATTTTCAATGATACACTGCATATTACGTTATATTATGAGGTATTTTCAATGATACACTGCATATTACGTTATATTATAAGGTATTTTCAATGATACACTGCATATTACGTTATATCATAAGGTATTTTCAATGATACACTGCATATTACGTTACATTATAAGGTATTTTCAATGATACACTGCATATTACGTTATATTATAATTTATTTTCAATGATACGCTGCATATTACGTTATATTATAAGGTATTTTGAATGATACACTGCATATTACGTTATATTATAAGGTATTTTCATTGGTAGACTAGAATTACCGTATATTCTAAGGTATTTTCAAAGATACACTACAAATAACGATATATTATAAGGTATTTTCAATGATACACTGCATATTACGTTATATTATGAGGTATTTTCAATGATACACTGCATATTACGTTATATTATAAGGTATTTTCAATGATACACTACAAATTACGTTATATCATAAGGTATTTTCAATGATACACTGCATATTACGTTATATTATAAGGTATTTTCAATGATACACTGCATATTACATTATATTATAAGGTATTTTCAATGATAAACTACTACATATTATAAAGTATTTTCAATGATAAACTACTATATATTATGAGGTATTTTCAAAGATACACTACAAATAACGATATATTATAAGGTATTTTCAATGATACACTGCATATTACGTTATATTATATGGTATTTTCAATGATACACTGCATATTACGTTATATTATAAGGTATTTTCAATGATACACTGCATATTACGTTATATTATAAGGTATTTTCAATGATAAACTACTACGTATTATAAGGTATTTTCAATGATAAACTACTATATATTATAAGGTATTTTCAATGATAAACTACTATATATTATGAGGTATTTTCAATGATACACTACAAATTACGTTATATCATAAGGTATTTTCAATGATACACTGCATATTACGTTATATTATAAGGTATTTTCAAAGATACACTACAAATAACGATATATTATAAGGTATTTTCAATGATACACTGCATATTACGTTATATTATAATTTATTTTCAATGATACGCTGCATATTACGTTATATTATAAGGTATTTTGAATGATACACTGCATATTACGTTATATTATAAGGTATTTTCATTGGTAGACTAGAATTACCGTATATTCTAAGGTATTTTCAAAGATACACTACAAATAACGATATATTATAAGGTATTTTCAATGATACACTACAAATAACGATATATTATAATTTATTTTCAATGATACACTGCATATTACGTTATATTATAAGGTATTTTCATTGGTAGACTAGAATTACCGTATATTCTAAGGTATTTTCAAAGATACACTACAAATAACGATATATTATAAGGTATTTTCAATGATACACTGCATATTACGTTATATTATAAGGTATTTTCAATGATAAACTACTACGTATTATAAGGTTTTTTCAATGATACACTGCATATTACGTTATATTATAAGGTATTTTGATTGATAGACTAGAATTACCATATATTCTATGGTATTTTCAATGATACACTGCATATTACGTTATATTATAAGGTATTTTGAATGATACACTACAAATAACGATATATTATAAGGTATTTTCAATGATACACTGCATATTACGTTATATTATATGGTATTTTCAATGATACACTGCATATTACGTTATATTATAAGGTATTTTCAATGATACACTGCATATTACGTTATATTATAAGGTATTTTCAATGATAAACTACTACGTATTATAAGGTATTTTCAATGATAAACTACTATATATTATAAGGTATTTTCAATGATAAACTACTATATATTATAAGGTATTTTCAATGATACACTACAAATTACGTTATATCATAAGGTATTTTCAATGATACACTGCATATTACGTTATATTATAAGGTATTTTCAAAGATACACTACAAATAACGATATATTATAAGGTATTTTCAATGATACACTGCATATTACGTTATATTATAATTTATTTTCAATGATACGCTGCATATTACGTTATATTATAAGGTATTTTGAATGATACACTGCATATTACGTTATATTATAAGGTATTTTCATTGGTAGACTAGAATTACCGTATATTCTAAGGTATTTTCAAAGATACACTACAAATAACGATATATTATAAGGTATTTTCAATGATACACTACAAATAACGATATATTATAATTTATTTTCAATGATACACTGCATATTACGTTATATTATAAGGTATTTTCAATGATACACTACAAATTACGTTATATCATAAGGTATTTTCAATGATACACTGCATATTACGTTATATTATAAGGTATTTTCAATGATAAACTACTACGTATTATAAGGTATTTTCAATGATACACTGCATATTACGTTATATTATAAGGTATTTTCATTGGTAGACTAGAATTACCATATATTCTAAGGTATTTTCAAAGATACACTACAAATAACGATATATTATAAGGTATTTTCAATGATACACTGCATATTACGTTATATCATAAGGTATTTTCAATGATACACTGCATATTACGTTATATTATAAGGTATTTTCAATGATACACTGCATATTACGTTATATTATAATTTATTTTCAATGATACGCTGCATATTACGTTATATTATAAGGTATTTTGAATGATACACTGCATATTACGTTATATTATAAGGTATTTTCATTGGTAGACTAGAATTACCGTATATTCTAAGGTATTTTCAAAGATACACTACAAATAACGATATATTATAAGGTATTTTCAATGATACACTGCATATTACGTTATATTATAAGGTATTTTCAATGATAAACTACTACGTATTATAAGGTTTTTTCAATGATACACTGCATATTACGTTATATTATAAGGTATTTTGATTGATAGACTAGAATTACCATATATTCTAAGGTATTTTCAAAGATACACTACAAATAACGATATATTATAAGGTATTTTCAATGATACACTGCATATTACGTTATATTATGAGGTATTTTCAATGATACACTGCATATTACGTTATATTATAAGGTATTTTCAATGATACACTACAAATTACGTTATATCATAAGGTATTTTCAATGATACACTGCATATTACGTTATATTATAAGGTATTTTCAATGATAAACTACTACGTATTATAAGGTATTTTCAATGATACACTGCATATTACGTTATATTATAAGGTATTTTCATTGGTAGACTAGAATTACCATATATTCTAAGGTATTTTCAATGATACACTGCATATTACGTTAAATTATAATTTATTTTCAATGATACGCTGCATATTACGTTATATTATAAGGTATTTTGAATGATACACTGCATATTACGTTATATTATAAGGTATTTTCATTGGTAGACTAGAATTACCGTATATTCTAAGGTATTTTCAAAGATACACTACAAATAACGATATATTATAAGGCATTTTCAATGATACACTACAAATAACGATATATTATGAGGTATTTTCAATGATACATTGCATATTACGTTATATGAGAAGGTATTTTCATTGATACACTACAAATTACGATATATTATAAGGTATCTTCAATGATACACTGCATATTACGTTATATGGGAAGGTATTTTCAATGATAAACTACTATATATTATGAGGTATTTTCAATAATACACTACAAATTACGTTATATCATAAGGTATTTTCAATGATACACTGCATATTACGTTATATTATATGGTATTTTCAAAGATACACTACAAATAACGATATATTATAAGGTATTTTCAATGATACACTGCATATTACGTTATATGAGAAGGTATTTTCATTGATACACTACAAATTACGATATATTATAAGGTATCTTCAATGATACACTGCATATTACGTTATATGGGAAGGTATTTTCAATGATACACTGCATATTACGTTATATGAGAAGGTATTTTCATTGATACACTACAAATTACGATATATTATAAGGTATTTTCAATGATACACTGCATATTACGTTATATGGGAAGGTATTTTCAATGATACACTGCATATTACGTTATATTATAAGGTATTTTCAATGATACACTGCATATTACGTTATATTATAAGGTATTTTGAATGATACACTACAAATAACGATATATTATAAGGTATTTTCAATGATACACTGCATATTACGTTATATTATATGGTATTTTCAATGATACACTGCATATTACGTTATATTATAAGGTATTTTCAATGATACACTGCATATTACGTTATATTATAAGGTATTTTCAATGATAAACTACTACGTATTATAAGGTATTTTCAATGATAAACTACTATATATTATAAGGTATTTTCAATGATAAACTACTATATATTATGAGGTATTTTCAATGATACACTACAAATTACGTTATATCATAAGGTATTTTCAATGATACACTGCATATTACGTTATATTATAAGGTATTTTCAAAGATACACTACAAATAACGATATATTATAAGGTATTTTCAATGATACACTGCATATTACGTTATATTATAATTTATTTTCAATGATACGCTGCATATTACGTTATATTATAAGGTATTTTGAATGATACACTGCATATTACGTTATATTATAAGGTATTTTCATTGGTAGACTAGAATTACCGTATATTCTAAGGTATTTTCAAAGATACACTACAAATAACGATATATTATAAGGTATTTTCAATGATACACTACAAATAACGATATATTATAATTTATTTTCAATGATACACTGCATATTACGTTATATTATAAGGTATTTTCAATGATACACTACAAATTACGTTATATCATAAGGTATTTTCAATGATACACTGCATATTACGTTATATTATAAGGTATTTTCAATGATAAACTACTACGTATTATAAGGTATTTTCAATGATACACTGCATATTACGTTATATGAGAAGGTATTTTCATTGATACACTACAAATTACGATATATTATAAGGTATTTTCAATGATACACTGCATATTACGTTATATGGGAAGGTATTTTCAATGATACACTGCATATTACGTTATATTATAAGGTATTTTCAATGATACACTGCATATTACGTTATATTATAAGGTATTTTCAATGATACACTGCATATTACGTTATATGGGAAGGTATTTTCATTGATAGACAAGAATTACCATATATTCTAAGGTATTTTCAATGATACACTGCATATTACGTTATATTATAAGGTATTTTCAATGATACACTGCATATTACGTTATATTATGAGGTATTTTCAATGATACACTGCATATTACGGTATATTATAATGTATTTTCAATGATACACTGCATATTACGTTATATTATAAGGTATTTTTAATGATAAACTACTAAGTATTATAAGGTATTTTCAATGATACACTGCATATTACGTTATATTATAAGGTATTTTCATTGATAGACTAGAATTACCATATATTCTATGGTATTTTCAATGATACACTGCATATTACGTTATATTATAAGGTATTTTCAATGATACACTGCATATTACGTTATATCATAAGGTATTTTCAATGATACACTGCATATTACGTTATATTATAAGGTATTTTCAATGATACACTGCATATTACGTTATATTATAAGGTATTTTCAATGATACACTGCATATTACGTTATATTATAAGGTATTTTCAATGATACACTGCATATTACGTTATATTATAAGGGATTTTCAATGATACACTGCATATTACGTTATATGGGAAGGAATTTTCAATGAAACACTGCATATTACGTTATATTATAAGGTATTTTCATTGATAGACAAGAATTACCATATATTCTAAGGTATTTTCAATGATACACTGCATATTACGTTATATCATAAGGTATTTTCAATGATACACTGCATATTACGTTATATTATAAGGTATATTCAATGATACACTGCATATTACGTTATATTATAATTTATTTTCAATGATACGCTGCATATTACGTTATATTATAAGGTATTTTGAATGATACACTGCATATTACGTTATATTATAAGGTATTTTCATTGGTAGACTAGAATTACCGTATATTCTAAGGTATTTTCAAAGATACACTACAAATAACGATATATTATAAGGTATTTTCAATGATACACTGCATATTACGTTATATTATAAGGTATTTTCAATGATAAACTACTACGTATTATAAGGTTTTTTCAATGATACACTGCATATTACGTTATATTATAAGGTATTTTGATTGATAGACTAGAATTACCATATATTCTATGGTATTTTCAATGATACACTGCATATTACGTTATATTATAAGGTATTTTGAATGATACACTACAAATAACGATATATTATAAGGTATTTTCAATGATACACTGCATATTACGTTATATTATATGGTATTTTCAATGATACACTGCATATTACGTTATATTATAAGGTATTTTCAATGATACACTGCATATTACGTTATATTATAAGGTATTTTCAATGATAAACTACTACGTATTATAAGGTATTTTCAATGATAAACTACTATATATTATAAGGAATTTTCAATGATAAACTACTATATATTATAAGGTATTTTCAATGATACACTACAAATTACGTTATATCATAAGGTATTTTCAATGATACACTGCATATTACGTTATATTATAAGGTATTTTCAAAGATACACTACAAATAACGATATATTATAAGGTATTTTCAATGATACACTGCATATTACGTTATATTATAAGGTATTTTCAATGATACGCTGCATATTACGTTATATTATAAGGTATTTTGAATGATACACTGCATATTACGTTATATTATAAGGTATTTTCATTGGTAGACTAGAATTACCGTATATTCTAAGGTATTTTCAAAGATACACTACAAATAACGATATATTATAAGGTATTTTCAATGATACACTACAAATAACGATATATTATAATTTATTTTCAATGATACACTGCATATTACGTTATATTATAAGGTATTTTCAATGATACACTACAAATTACGTTATATCATAAGGTATTTTCAATGATACACTGCATATTACGTTATATTATAAGGTATTTTCAATGATAAACTACTACGTATTATAAGGTATTTTCAATGATACACTGCATATTACGTTATATTATAAGGTATTTTCATTGGTAGACTAGAATTACCATATATTCTAAGGTATTTTCAAAGATACACTACAAATAACGATATATTATAAGGTATTTTCAATGATACACTGCATATTACGTTATATCATAAGGTATTTTCAATGATACACTGCATATTACGTTATATTATAAGGTATTTTCAATGATACACTGCATATTACGTTATATTATAATTTATTTTCAATGATACGCTGCATATTACGTTATATTATAAGGTATTTTGAATGATACACTGCATATTACGTTATATTATAAGGTATTTTCATTGGTAGACTAGAATTACCGTATATTCTAAGGTATTTTCAAAGATACACTACAAATAACGATATATTATAAGGTATTTTCAATGATACACTGCATATTACGTTATATTATAAGGTATTTTCAATGATAAACTACTACGTATTATAAGGTTTTTTCAATGATACACTGCATATTACGTTATATTATAAGGTATTTTGATTGATAGACTAGAATTACCATATATTCTAAGGTATTTTCAAAGATACACTACAAATAACGATATATTATAAGGTATTTTCAATGATACACTGCATATTACGTTATATTATGAGGTATTTTCAATGATACACTGCATATTACGTTATATTATAAGGTATTTTCAATGATACACTACAAATTACGTTATATCATAAGGTATTTTCAATGATACACTGCATATTACGTTATATTATAAGGTATTTTCAATGATAAACTACTACGTATTATAAGGTATTTTCAATGATACACTGCATATTACGTTATATTATAATTTATTTTCAATGATACGCTGCATATTACGTTATATTATAAGGTATTTTGAATGATACACTGCATATTACGTTATATTATAAGGTATTTTCATTGGTAGACTAGAATTACCGTATATTCTAAGGTATTTTCAAAGATACACTACAAATAACGATATATTATAAGGCATTTTCAATGATACACTACAAATAACGATATATTATGAGGTATTTTCAATGATACATTGCATATTACGTTATATGAGAAGGTATTTTCATTGATACACTACAAATTACGATATATTATAAGGTATCTTCAATGATACACTGCATATTACGTTATATGGGAAGGTATTTTCAATGATAAACTACTATATATTATGAGGTATTTTCAATGATACACTACAAATTACGTTATATCATAAGGTATTTTCAATGATACACTGCATATTACGTTATATTATAAGGTATTTTCAAAGATACACTACAAATAACGATATATTATAAGGTATTTTCAATGATACACTGCATATTACGTTATATTATAAGGTATTTTGAATGATACACTGCATATTACGTTATATGGGAAGGTATTTTCATTGATAGACAAGAATTACCATATATTCTAAGGTATTTTCAATGATACACTGCATATTACGTTATATTATAAGGTATTTTCAATGATACACTGCATATTACGTTATATTATGAGGTATTTTCAATGATACACTGCATATTACGGTATATTATAATGTATTTTCAATGATACACTGCATATTACGTTATATTATAAGGTATTTTTAATGATAAACTACTAAGTATTATAAGGTATTTTCAATGATACACTGCATATTACGTTATATTATAAGGTATTTTCATTGATAGACTAGAATTACCATATATTCTATGGTATTTTCAATGATACACTGCATATTACGTTATATTATAAGGTATTTTCAATGATACACTGCATATTACGTTATATCATAAGGTATTTTCAATGATACACTGCATATTACGTTATATTATAAGGTATTTTCAATGATACACTGCATATTACGTTATATTATAAGGTATTTTCAATGATACACTGCATATTACGTTATATTATAAGGTATTTTCAATGATACACTGCATATTACGTTATATTATAAGGGATTTTCAATGATAAACTACTACGTATTATAAGGTATTTTCAATGATACACTGCATATTACGTTATATTATAAGGTATTTTCATTGATAGACAAGAATTACCATATATTCTAAGGTATTTTCAATGATACACTGCATATTACGTTATATCGGAAGGTATTTTCAATGATACACTGCATATTACGTTATATTATAAGGTATTTTCAATGATACACTGCATATTACGTTATATGGGAAGGTATTTCCAATGATAAACTACTACGTATTATAAGGTATTTTCAATGATACACTGCATATTACGTTATATTATGAGGTATTTTCAATGATACACTGCATATTACCTTATATTATAATGTATTTTCAATGATACACTGCAAATTACGTTAAATTATAAGGTATTTTCAAAGATACACTACAAATAACGATATATTATAAGGTATTTTCATTGATACACTACAAATTACGATATATTATAAGGTATTTTCAATAATACACTGCATATTACGTTATATGGGAAGGTATTTTCAATGATACACTGCTTATTACGTTATATTATAAGGTATTTTCAATGATAAACTACTACGTATTATAAGGTATTTTCAATGATACACTGCATATTACGTTATATTATAATTTATTTTCAATGATACGCTGCATATTACGTTATATTATAAGGTATTTTGAATGATACACTGCATATTACGTTATATTATAAGGTATTTTCATTGGTAGACTAGAATTACCGTATATTCTAAGGTATTTTCAAAGATACACTACAAATAACGATATATTATAAGGTATTTTCAATGATACACTACAAATAACGATATATTATAATTTATTTTCAATGATACACTGCATATTACGTTATATTATAAGGTATTTTCAATGATACACTACAAATTACGTTATATCATAAGGTATTTTCAATGATACACTGCATATTACGTTATATTATAAGGTATTTTCAATGATAAACTACTACGTATTATAAGGTATTTTCAATGATACACTGCATATTACGTTATATTATAAGGTATTTTCATTGGTAGACTAGAATTACCATATATTCTAAGGTATTTTCAAAGATACACTACAAATAACGATATATTATAAGGTATTTTCAATGATACACTGTATATTACGTTATATCATAAGGTATATTCAATGATACACTGCATATTACCTTATATTATAAGGTATTTTCAATGATACACTGCATATTACGTTATATTATAATTTATTTTCAATGATACGCTGCATATTACGTTATATTATAAGGTATTTTGAATGATACACTGCATATTACGTTATATTATAAGGTATTTTCATTGGTAGACTAGAATTACCGTATATTCTAAGGTATTTTCAAAGATACACTACAAATAACGATATATTATAAGGTATTTTCAATGATACACTGCATATTACGTTATATTATAAGGTATTTTCAATGATAAACTACTACGTATTATAAGGTTTTTTCAATGATACACTGCATATTACGTTATATTATAAGGTATTTTGATTGATAGACTAGAATTACCATATATTCTAAGGTATTTTCAAAGATACACTACAAATAACGATATATTATAAGGTATTTTCAATAATACACTGCATATTACGTTATATTATGAGGTATTTTCAATGATACACTGCATATTACGTTATATTATAAGGTATTTTCAATGATACACTACAAATTACGTTATATCATAAGGTATTTTCAATGATACACTGCATATTACGTTATATTATAAGGTATTTTCAATGATAAACTACTACGTATTATAAGGTATTTTCAATGATACACTGCATATTACGTTATATTATAAGGTATTTTCATTGGTAGACTAGAATTACCATATATTCTAAGGTATTTTCAATGATACACTGCATATTACGTTATATTATAATTTATTTTCAATGATACGCTGCATATTACGTTATATTATAAGGTATTTTGAATGATACACTGCATATTACGTTATATTATAAGGTATTTTCTTTGGTAGACTAGAATTACCGTATATTCTAAGGTATTTTCAAAGATACACTACAAATAACGATATATTATAAGGCATTTTCAATGATACACTACAAATAACGATATATTATGAGGTATTTTCAATGATACACTGCATATTACGTTATATGAGAAGGTATTTTCATTGATACACTACAAATTACGATATATTATAAGGTATCTTCAATGATACACTGCATATTACGTTATATGGGAAGGTATTTTCAATGATAAACTACTATATATTATGAGGTATTTTCAATGATACACTACAAATTACGTTATATCATAAGGTATTTTCAATGATACACTGCATATTACGTTATATTATAAGGTATTTTCAAAGATACACTACAAATAACGATATATTATAAGGTATTTTCAATGATACACTGCATATTACGTTATATGAGAAGGTATTTTCATTGATACACTACAAATTACGATATATTATAAGGTATCTTCAATGATACACTGCATATTACGTTATATGGGAAGGTATTTTCAATGATACACTGCATATTACGTTATATGAGAAGGTATTTTCATTGATACACTACAAATTACGATATATTATAAGGTATTTTCAATGATACACTGCATATTACGTTATATGGGAAGGTATTTTCAATGATACACTGCATATTACGTTATATTATAAGGTATTTTCAATGATACACTGCATATTACGTTATATTATAAGGTATTTTCAATGATACACTGCATATTACGTTATATGGGAAGGTATTTTCATTGATAGACAAGAATTACCATATATTCTAAGGTATTTTCAATGATACACTGCATATTACGTTATATTATAAGGTATTTTGAATGATACACTGCATATTACGTTATATTATGAGGTATTTTCAATGATACATTGCATATTACGTTATATTATAAGGTATTTTCATTGATAGACTAGAATTACCATATATTCTATGGTATTTTCAATGATACACTGCATATTACGTTATATTATAAGGTATTTTCAATGATACACTGCATATTACGTTATATCATAAGGTATTTTCAATGATACACTGCATATTACGTTATATTATAAGGTATTTTCAATGATACACTGCATATTACGTTATATTATAAGGTATTTTCAATGATACACTGCATATTACGTTATATTATAAGGTATTTTCAATGATACACTGCATATTACGTTATATTATAAGGGATTTTCAATGATACACTGCATATTACGTTATATGGGAAGGAATTTTCAATGAAACACTGCATATTACGTTATATTATAAGGTATTTTCATTGATAGACAAGAATTACCATATATTCTAAGGTATTTTCAATGATACACTGCATATTACGTTATATCGGAAGGTATTTTCAATGATACACTGCATATTACGTTATATTATAAGGTATTTTCATAGATACACTGCATATTATGTTATATTATGAGGTATTTTCAATGATACACTGCATATTACGTTATATTATAAGGTATTTTCATTGATAGACTAGAATTACCATATATTCTATGGTATTTTCAATGATACACTGCATATTACGTTATATTATAAGGTATTTTCAATGATACACTGCATATTACGTTATATTATGAGGTATTTTCAATGATACACTGCATATTACGTTATATTATAAGGTATTTTCAATGATACACTGCATATTACGTTATATTATAAGGTATTTTCAATGATACACTGCATATTACGTTATATTATAAAGTATTTTCAATGATACACTGCATATTACGTTATATTATAAGGGATTTTCAATGATACACTGCATATTACGTTATATGGGAAGGAATTTTCAATGAAACACTGCATATTACGTTATATTATAAGGTATTTTCATTGATAGACAAGAATTACCATATATTCTAAGGTATTTTCAATGATACACTGCATATTACGTTATATGGGAAGGTATTTTCAATGATACACTGCATATTACGTTATATTATAAGGTATTTTCAATGATACACTGCATATTACGTTATATGGGAAGGTATTTCCAATGATAAACTACTACGTATTATAAGGTATTTTCAATGATACACTGCATATTACGTTATATGAGAAGGTATTTTCATTGATACACTACAAATTACGATATATTATAAGGTATCTTCAATGATACACTGCATATTACGTTATATGGGAAGGTATTTTCAATGATAGACTAGAATTACCATATATTCTAAGGTATTTCCAATGATAAACTACTACGTATTATAAGGTATTTTCAATGATACACTGCATATTACGTTATATTATAAGGTATTTTCATTGATAGACTAGAATTACCATATATTCTATGGTATTTTCAATGATACACTGCATATTACGTTATATTATAAGGTATTTTCAATGATACACTGCATATTACGTTATATTATAAGGTATTTTCAATGATACACTGCATATTACGTTATATTATAAGGTATTTTCAATGATACACTGCATATTACGTTATATTATAAGGTATTTTCATAGATACACTGCATATTATGTTATATTATGAGGTATTTTCAATGATACACTGCATATTACGTTATATTATAAGGTATTTTCAATGATACACTACAAATTACGTTATATCATAAGGTATTTTCAATTATACACTGCATATTACATTATATTATAAGGTATTTTCAATGATACACTGCATATTACGTTATATTATAAGGTATTTTCATTGATAGACTAGAATTACCATATATTCTATGATATTTTCAATGATACACTGCATATTACGTTATATTATAAGGTATTTTCAATGATACACTGCATATTACGTTATATCGGAAGGTATTTTCAATGATACACTGCATATTACGTTATATTATAAGGTATTTTCAATGATACACTGCATATTACGTTATATGGGAAGGTATTTCCAATGATAAACTACTACGTATTATAAGGTATTTTCAATGATACACTGCATATTACGTTATATGAGAAGGTATTTTCATTGATACACTACAAATTACGATATATTATAAGGTATCTTCAATGATACACTGCATATTACGTTATATGGGAAGGTATTTTCAATGATAGACTAGAATTACCATATATTCTAAGGTATTTCCAATGATAAACTACTACGTATTATAAGGTATTTTCAATGATACACTGCATATTACGTTATATTATAAGGTATTTTCATTGATAGACTAGAATTACCATATATTCTATGGTATTTTCAATGATACACTGCATATTACGTTATATTATAAGGTATTTTCAATGATACACTGCATATTACGTTATATTATAAGGTATTTTGAATGATACACTGCATATTACGTTATATTATAAGGTATTTTCAATGATACACTGCATATTACGTTATATTATAAGGTATTTTCATAGATACACTGCATATTATGTTATATTATGAGGTATTTTCAATGATACACTGCATATTACGTTATATTATAAGGTATTTTCAATGATACACTACAAATTACGTTATATCATAAGGTATTTTCAATTATACACTGCATATTACATTATATTATAAGGTATTTTCAATGATACACTGCATATTACGTTATATTATAAGGTATTTTCAAAGATACACTACAAATAACGATATATTATAAGGTATTTTCAATGATACACTGCATATTACGTTATATTATAAGGTATTTTGAATGCTACACTGCATATTACGTTATATTATAAGGTATTTTCAATGATACACTGCATATTACGTTATATTATAATTTATTTTCAATGATACGCTGCATATTACGTTATATGGGAAGGTATTTTCAATGATACACTGCATATTACGTTATATTATAAGGGATTTTCAATGATACACTGCATATTACGTTATATTATAAGGTATTTTCAATGATACACTGCATATTACGTTATATTATAAGGTATTTTCAATGATACACTGCATATTACGTTATATTATAAGGGATTTTCAATGATACACTGCATATTACGTTATATTATAATTTATTTTCAATGATACACTGCATATTACGTTATATTATAAGGGATTTTCAATGATACACTGCATATTACGTTATATGGGAAGGTATTTTCAATGAAACACTGCATATTACGTTATATTATAAGGTATTTTCATTGATAGACAAGAATTACCATATATTCTAAGGTATTTTCAATGATACACTGCATATTACGTTATATTGGAAGGAATTTTCAATGATACACTGCATATTACGTTATATTATAAGGTATTTTCAATGATACACTGCATATTACATTATATTATAAGGTATTTTCAATGATAAACTACTATATATTATAAGGTATTTTCAATGATACACTACAAATTACGTTATATCATAAGGTATTTTCAATGATACACTGCATATTACGTTATATGAGAAGGTATTTTCATTGATACACTACAAATTACGTTATATTATAAGGGATTTTCAATGATACACTGCATATTACGTTATATGGGAAGGAATTTTCAATGAAACACTGCATATTACGTTATATTATAAGGTATTTTCATTGATAGACAAGAATTACCATATATTCTAAGGTATTTTCAATGATACACTGCATATTACGTTATATCGGAAGGTATTTTCAATGATACACTGCATATTACGTTATATTATAAGGGATTTTCAATGATACACTGCATATTACGTTATATGGGAAGGTATTTCCAATGATAAACTACTACGTATTATAAGGTATTTTCAATGATACACTGCATATTACGTTATATTATGAGGTATTTTCAATGATACACTGCATATTACGTTATATTATAAGGTATTTTCATTGATAGACTAGAATTACCATATATTCTAAGGTATTTTCAATGATACACTACATATTACGTTATATTATAAGGTATTTTCAATGATACACAGCATATTACGTTATATTATAATTTATTTTCAATGATACGCTGCATATTACGTTATATTATAAGGTATTTTCAATGATACACTGCATATTACGTTATATGGGAAGGTATTTTCAATGATACACTGCATATTACGTTATATTATAACGTATTTTCATTGATAGACAAGAATTACCAAATATTCTAAGGTATTTTCAATGATACACTGCATATTACGTTATATGGGAAGGTATTTTCAATGATACACTGCATATTACGTTATATTATAAGGTATTTTCAATGATACACTGCATATTACGTTATATTATGAGGTATTTTCAATGATACACTGCATATTACGATATATTATAAGGTATTTTCAAAGATACACTACAAATAACGATATATCATAAGGTATTTACAATGATACACTGCATATTACGTTATATTATAAGGTATTTTCATTGATAGACTAGAATTACCATATATTCTAAGGTATTTTCAATGATACACTACATATTACGTTATATTATAAGGTATTTTCAATGATACACAGCATATTACGTTATATTATAATTTATTTTCAATGATACGCTGCATATTACGTTATATTATAAGGTATTTTCAAAGATACACTGCATATTAAGTTATATTATAAGGTATTTTCAATGATAAACTACTACGTATTATAAGGTATTTTCAATGATACACTGCATATTACGTTATATTATAAGGTATTTTCAATGATACACTGCATATTACGTTATATTATAAGGTATTTTCAATGATACACTGCATATTACGTTATATTATAAAGTATTTTCAATGATACACTGCATATTACGTTATATTATAAGGGATTTTCAATGATACACTGCATATTACGTTATATGGGAAGGAATTTTCAATGAAACACTGCATATTACGTTATATTATAAGGTATTTTCATTGATAGACAAGAATTACCATATATTCTAAGGTATTTTCAATGATACACTGCATATTACGTTATATGGGAAGGTATTTTCAATGATACACTGCATATTACGTTATATTATAAGGTATTTTCAATGATACACTGCATATTACGTTATATGGGAAGGTATTTCCAATGATAAACTACTACGTATTATAAGGTATTTTCAATGATACACTGCATATTACGTTATATGAGAAGGTATTTTCATTGATACACTACAAATTACGATATATTATAAGGTATTTTCAATGATACACTGCATATTACGTTATATGGGAAGGTATTTTCAATGATAGACTAGAATTACCATATATTCTAAGGTATTTTCAATGATAAACTACTACGTATTATAAGGTATTTTCAATGATACACTGCATATTACGTTATATTATAAGGTATTTTCATTGATAGACTAGAATTACCATATATTCTATGGTATTTTCAATGATACACTGCATATTACGTTATATTATAAGGTATTTTCAATGATACACTGCATATTACGTTATATTATAAGGTATTTTCAATGATACACTGCATATTACGTTATATTATAAGGTATTTTCAATGATACACTGCATATTACGTTATATTATAAGGTATTTTCATAGATACACTGCATATTATGTTATATTATGAGGTATTTTCAATGATACACTGCATATTACGTTATATTATAAGGTATTTTCAATGATACACTACAAATTACGTTATATCATAAGGTATTTTCAATTATACACTGCATATTACATTATATTATAAGGTATTTTCAATGATACACTGCATATTACGTTATATTATAAGGTATTTTCATTGATAGACTAGAATTACCATATATTCTATGATATTTTCAATGATACACTGCATATTACGTTATATTATAAGGTATTTTCAATGATACACTGCATATTACGTTATATCGGAAGGTATTTTCAATGATACACTGCATATTACGTTATATTATAAGGTATTTTCAATGATACACTGCATATTACGTTATATGGGAAGGTATTTCCAATGATAAACTACTACGTATTATAAGGTATTTTCAATGATACACTGCATATTACGTTATATGAGAAGGTATTTTCATTGATACACTACAAATTACGATATATTATAAGGTATCTTCAATGATACACTGCATATTACGTTATATGGGAAGGTATTTTCAATGATAGACTAGAATTACCATATATTCTAAGGTATTTCCAATGATAAACTACTACGTATTATAAGGTATTTTCAATGATACACTGCATATTACGTTATATTATAAGGTATTTTCATTGATAGACTAGAATTACCATATATTCTATGGTATTTTCAATGATACACTGCATATTACGTTATATTATAAGGTATTTTCAATGATACACTGCATATTACGTTATATTATAAGGTATTTTGAATGATACACTGCATATTACGTTATATTATAAGGTATTTTCAATGATACACTGCATATTACGTTATATTATAAGGTATTTTCATAGATACACTGCATATTATGTTATATTATGAGGTATTTTCAATGATACACTGCATATTACGTTATATTATAAGGTATTTTCAATGATACACTACAAATTACGTTATATCATAAGGTATTTTCAATTATACACTGCATATTACATTATATTATAAGGTATTTTCAATGATACACTGCATATTACGTTATATTATAAGGTATTTTCAAAGATACACTACAAATAACGATATATTATAAGGTATTTTCAATGATACACTGCATATTACGTTATATTATAAGGTATTTTGAATGCTACACTGCATATTACGCTATATTATAAGGTATTTTCAATGATACACTGCATATTACGTTATATTATAATTTATTTTCAATGATACGCTGCATATTACGTTATATGGGAAGGTATTTTCAATGATACACTGCATATTACGTTATATTATAAGGGATTTTCAATGATACACTGCATATTACGTTATATTATAAGGTATTTTCAATGATACACTGCATATTACGTTATATTATAAGGTATTTTCAATGATACACTGCATATTACGTTATATTATAAGGGATTTTCAATGATACACTGCATATTACGTTATATTATAATTTATTTTCAATGATACACTGCATATTACGTTATATTATAAGGGATTTTCAATGATACACTGCATATTACGTTATATGGGAAGGTATTTTCAATGAAACACTGCATATTACGTTATATTATAAGGTATTTTCATTGATAGACAAGAATTACCATATATTCTAAGGTATTTTCAATGATACACTGCATATTACGTTATATTGGAAGGAATTTTCAATGATACACTGCATATTACGTTATATTATAAGGTATTTTCAATGATACACTGCATATTACATTATATTATAAGGTATTTTCAATGATAAACTACTATATATTATAAGGTATTTTCAATGATACACTACAAATTACGTTATATCATAAGGTATTTTCAATGATACACTGCATATTACGTTATATGAGAAGGTATTTTCATTGATACACTACAAATTACGTTATATTATAAGGGATTTTCAATGATACACTGCATATTACGTTATATGGGAAGGAATTTTCAATGAAACACTGCATATTACGTTATATTATAAGGTATTTTCATTGATAGACAAGAATTACCATATATTCTAAGGTATTTTCAATGATACACTGCATATTACGTTATATCGGAAGGTATTTTCAATGATACACTGCATATTACGTTATATTATAAGGGATTTTCAATGATACACTGCATATTACGTTATATGGGAAGGTATTTCCAATGATAAACTACTACGTATTATAAGGTATTTTCAATGATACACTGCATATTACGTTATATTATGAGGTATTTTCAATGATACACTGCATATTACGTTATATTATAAGGTATTTTCATTGATAGACTAGAATTACCATATATTCTAAGGTATTTTCAATGATACACTACATATTACGTTATATTATAAGGTATTTTCAATGATACACAGCATATTACGTTATATTATAATTTATTTTCAATGATACGCTGCATATTACGTTATATTATAAGGTATTTTCAATGATACACTGCATATTACGTTATATGGGAAGGTATTTTCAATGATACACTGCATATTACGTTATATTATAACGTATTTTCATTGATAGACAAGAATTACCAAATATTCTAAGGTATTTTCAATGATACACTGCATATTACGTTATATGGGAAGGTATTTTCAATGATACACTGCATATTACGTTATATTATAAGGTATTTTCAATGATACACTGCATATTACGTTATATTATGAGGTATTTTCAATGATACACTGCATATTACGATATATTATAAGGTATTTTCAAAGATACACTACAAATAACGATATATCATAAGGTATTTACAATGATACACTGCATATTACGTTATATTATAAGGTATTTTCATTGATAGACTAGAATTACCATATATTCTAAGGTATTTTCAATGATACACTACATATTACGTTATATTATAAGGTATTTTCAATGATACACAGCATATTACGTTATATTATAATTTATTTTCAATGATACGCTGCATATTACGTTATATTATAAGGTATTTTCAAAGATACACTGCATATTAAGTTATATTATAAGGTATTTTCAATGATAAACTACTACGTATTATAAGGTATTTTCAATGATACACTGCATATTACGTTATATTATAAGGTATTTTCAAAGATACACTACAAATAACGATATATTATAAGGTATTTTCAATGATACACTGCATATTACGTTATATGAGAAGGTATTTTCATTGATACACTACAAATTACGATATATTATCAGGTATTTTCAATGATACACTGCATATTACGTTATATGGGAAGGTATTTTCAATGATACACTGCATATTACGTTATATTATAAGGTATTTTCAATGATACACTGCATATTACGTTATATTATAAGGTATTTTCAATGATACACTGCATATTACGTTATATTATGAGGTATTTTCAATGATACACTGCATATTACGTTATATTATAAGGTATTTTCAATGATACACTACAAATTACGTTATATCATAAGGTATTTTCAATGATGCACTCCATATTACGTTATATTATAAGGTATTTTCAAAGATACACTGCATATTAAGTTATATTATAAGGTATTTTCAATGATACACTGCAAATTACGTTATATTATAAGGTTTTTTCAATGATACATTGCATATTACGTTATATTATAAGGTATTTTCATTGATAGACTAGAATTACCATATATTCTAAGGTATTTTCAATGATACACTGCATATTACGTTATATCATAAGGTATTTTCAATGATACACTGCATATTACGTTATATTATAAGGGATTTTCAATGATACACTGCATATTACGTTATTTGGGAAGGTATTTTCAATGAAACACTGCATATTACGTTATATTATAAGGTATTTTCATTGATAGACAAGAATTACCATATATTCTAAGGTATTTTCAATGATACCCTGCATATTACGTTATATTATAAGGTATTTTCAATGATACACTGCATATTAAGTTATATTATAAGGTATTTTCAATGATACACTGCATATTGCGTTATATTATAAGGTATTTTCAATGGTACACTGCATATTAGGTTATATTATAAGGGATTTTCAATGATACACAGCATATTATGTAATATTATAAGGTATTTTCAAAGATACACTACAAATAACGATATATTATAAGGTATTTTCATTGATACACTACAAATTACGATATATTATAAGGTATTTTCAATAATACACTGCATATTACGTTATATGGGAAGGTATTTTCAATGATACACTGCATATTACGTTATATTATAAGGTATTTTCAATGATACACTGCATATTACGTTATATGGGAAGGTATTTTCAATGATACACTGCATATTACGTTATATTATAAGGTATTTTCATTGATAGACAAGAATTACCATATATTCTAAGGTATTTTCAATGATACACTGCATATTACGTTCTATGGGAAGGTATTTTCAATGATACACTGCAAATTACGTTATATTATAAGGTATTTTCAATGATACACTGCATATTACGTTATATTATGAGGTATTTTCAATGATACACTGCATATTACGTTATATTTTAAAGTATTTTCAATGATACACAGCATATTACGTTATATTATAAGGTATTTTCAATGATAAACTACTACGTATTATAAGGTATTTTCAATGATACACTGCATATTACGTTATATTGTAAGGTATTTTCAAAGATACACTACAAATAACGATATATTATAAGGTATTTTCAATGATACACTTCATATTACGTTATATGAGAAGGTATTTTCATTGATACACTACAAATTACGATATATTATAAGGTATTTTCAATAATACACTGCATATTACGTTATATGGGAAGGTATTTTCAATGATACACTGCATATTACGTTATATTATAAGGTATTTTCAATGATACACTGCATATTACGTTATATGGGAAGGTATTTTCAATGATACACTGCATATTACGTTATATTATAAGGTATTTTCATTGATAGACAAGAATTACCATATATTTTTCAGGTATTTTCAATGATACACTGCATATTACGTTATATGGGAAGGTATTTTCAATGATACACTGCATATTACGTTACATTATAAGGTATTTTCAATGATACACTGCATATTACGTTATATTATGAGGTATTTTCAATGATACACTGCATATTACGATATATTATAAGGTATTTTCAATGATACACTGCATATTACGTTATATTATAAGGTATTTTCAGTGATACACTGCATATTAAGTTATATTATAAGGTATTTTCAATGATAAACTACTACGTATTATAAGGTATTTTCAATGATACACTGCATATTACGTTATATTGTAAGGTATTTTCATTGATAGACTAGAATTACCATATATTCTAAGGTATTTTCAATGATACACTGCATATTACGTTATATTATAAGGTGTTTTCAATGATACACTGCATATTACGTTATATTATAAGGTATTTTGAATGATACACTGCATATTACGTTATATTATAAGGTATTTTCAATGATAAACTACTACGTATTATAAGGTATTTTCAATGATACACTGCATATTACGTTATATCATAAGGTATTTTCAATGATACACTGCATATTAAGTTATATTATAAGGTATTCTCAATGATAAACTGCTATATATTATAAGGTATTTTCAATGACACAATACAAATTACGATATATTATAAGGTATTTTCAATGATACACTGCATATTACGTTATATTATAAGGTATTTTCATTGATACACTACAAATTACGATATATTATAAGGTATTTTCAATGATACACAGCATATTACGTTATATTATAAGGTATTTTCAATGATAAACTACTACGTATTATAAGGTATTTTCAATGATACACTGCATATTACGTTATATTATAAGGTATTTTCAAAGATACACTACAAATAACGATATATTATAAGGTATTTTCATTGATACACTACAAATTACGATATATTATAAGGTATTTTCAATGATACACTGCATATTACGTTATATGAGAAGGTATTTTCATTGATACACTACAAATTACGATATATTATAAGGTATCTTCTATGATACACTGCATATTACGTTATATGGGAAGGTATTTTCAATGATACACTGCAAATTACGTTATATTATAAGGTATTTTCATTGATACACTGCATATTACGTTATATTATGAGGTATTTTCAATGATACACTGCATATTACGTTATATTATAAGGTATTTTCAATGATACACAGCATATTACGTTATATTATAAGGTATTTTCAATGATAAACTACTACGTATTATAAGGTATTTTCAATGATACACTGCATATTACGTTATATTATAAGGTATTTTCAAAGATACACTACAAATAACGATATATTATAAGGTATTTTCAATGATACACTTCATATTACGTTATATGAGAAGGTATTTTCATTGATACACTACAAATTACGATATATTATAAGGTATTTTCAATAATACACTGCATATTACGTTATATGGGAAGGTATTTTCAATGATACACTGCATATTACGTTATATTATAAGGTATTTTCAATGATACACTGCATATTACGTTATATGGGAAGGTATTTTCAATGATACACTGCATATTACGTTATATTATAAGGTATTTTCATTGATAGACAAGAATTACCATATATTTTTCAGGTATTTTCAATGATACACTGCATATTACGTTATATGGGAAGGTATTTTCAATGATACACTGCATATTACGTTACATTATAAGGTATTTTCAATGATACACTGCATATTACGTTATATTATGAGGTATTTTCAATGATACACTGCATATTACGATATATTATAAGGTATTTTCAATGATACACTGCATATTACGTTATATTATAAGGTATTTTCAGTGATACACTGCATATTACGTTATATTATAAGGTATTTTCAATGATAAACTACTACGTATTATAAGGTATTTTCAATGATACACTGCATATTACGTTATATTGTAAGGTATTTTCATTGATAGACTAGAATTACCATATATTCTAAGGTATTTTCAATGATACACTGCATATTACGTTATATTATAAGGTGTTTTCAATGATACACTGCATATTACGTTATATTATAATTTATTTTCAATGATACGCTGCACATTACGTTATATTATAAGGTATTTTGAATGATACACTGCATATTACGTTATATTATAAGGTATTTTCAATGATAAACTACTACGTATTATAAGGTATTTTCAATGATACACTGCATATTACGTTATATTATAAGGTATTTTCAATGATACACTGCATATTAAGTTATATTATAAGGTATTCTCAATGATAAACTGCTATATATTATAAGGTATTTTCAATGACACAATACAAATTACGATATATTATAAGGTATTTTCAATGATACACTGCATATTACGTTATATTATAAGGTATTTTCATTGATACACTACAAATTACGATATATTATAAGGTATTTTCAATGATACACAGCATATTACGTTATATTATAAGGTGTTTTCAATGATACACTGCATATTACGTTATATTATAATTTATTTTCAATGATACGCTGCATATTACGTTATATTATAAGGTATTTTGAATGATACACTGCATATTACGTTATATTATAAGGTATTTTCAATGATAAACTACTACGTATTATAAGGTATTTTCAATGATACACTGCATATTACGTTATATCATAAGGTATTTTCAATGATACACTGCATATTAAGTTATATTATAAGGTATTCTCAATGATAAACTGCTATATATTATAAGGTATTTTCAATGACACAATACAAATTACGATATATTATAAGGTATTTTCAATGATACACTGCATATTACGTTATATTATAAGGTATTTTCATTGATACACTACAAATTACGATATATTATAAGGTATTTTCAATGATACACAGCATATTACGTTATATTATAAGGTATTTTCAATGATAAACTACTACGTATTATAAGGTATTTTCAATGATACACTGCATATTACGTTATATTATAAGGTATTTTCAAAGATACACTACAAATAACGATATATTATAAGGTATTTTCATTGATACACTACAAATTACGATATATTATAAGGTATTTTCAATGATACACTGCATATTACGTTATATGAGAAGGTATTTTCATTGATACACTACAAATTACGATATATTATAAGGTATCTTCTATGATACACTGCATATTACGTTATATGGGAAGGTATTTTCAATGATACACTGCAAATTACGTTATATTATAAGGTATTTTCATTGATACACTGCATATTACGTTATATTATGAGGTATTTTCAATGATACACTGCATATTACGTTATATTATAAGGTATTTTCAATGATACAAAGCATATTACGTTATATTATAAGGTATTTTCAATGATAAACTACTACGTATTATAAGGTATTATCAATGATACACTGCATATTACGTTATATTATAAGGTATTTTCAAAGATACACTACAAATAACGATATATTATAAGGTATTTTCAATGATACACTTCATATTACGTTATATGAGAAGGTATTTTCATTGATACACTACAAATTACGATATATTATAAGGTATTTTCAATAATACACTGCATATTACGTTATATGGGAAGGTATTTTCAATGATACACTGCATATTACGTTATATTATAAGGTATTTTCAATGATACACTGCATATTACGTTATATGGGAAGGTATTTTCAATGATACACTGCATATTACGTTATATTATAAGGTATTTTCATTGATAGACAAGAATTACCATATATTTTTCAGGTATTTTCAATGATACACTGCATATTACGTTATATGGGAAGGTATTTTCAATGATACACTGCATATTACGTTACATTATAAGGTATTTTCAATGATACACTGCATATTACGTTATATTATGAGGTATTTTCAATGATACACTGCATATTACGATATATTATAAGGTATTTTCAATGATACACTGCATATTACGTTATATTATAAGGTATTTTCAGTGATACACTGCATATTAAGTTATATTATAAGGTATTTTCAATGATAAACTACTACGTATTATAAGGTATTTTCAATGATACACTGCATATTACGTTATATTGTAAGGTATTTTCATTGATAGACTAGAATTACCATATATTCTAAGGTATTTTCAATGATACACTGCATATTACGTTATATTATAAGGTGTTTTCAATGATACACTGCATATTACGTTATATTATAATTTATTTTCAATGATACGCTGCATATTACGTTATATTATAAGGTATTTTGAATGATACACTGCATATTACGTTATATTATAAGGTATTTTCAATGATAAACTACTACGTATTATAAGGTATTTTCAATGATACACTGCATATTACGTTATATCATAAGGTATTTTCAATGATACACTGCATATTAAGTTATATTATAAGGTATTCTCAATGATAAACTGCTATATATTATAAGGTATTTTCAATGACACAATACAAATTACGATATATTATAAGGTATTTTCAATGATACACTGCATATTACGTTATATTATAAGGTATTTTCATTGATACACTACAAATTACGATATATTATAAGGTATTTTCAATGATACACAGCATATTACGTTATATTATAAGGTATTTTCAATGATAAACTACTACGTATTATAAGGTATTTTCAATGATACACTGCATATTACGTTATATTATAAGGTATTTTCAAAGATACACTACAAATAACGATATATTATAAGGTATTTTCATTGATACACTACAAATTACGATATATTATAAGGTATTTTCAATGATACACTGCATATTACGTTATATGAGAAGGTATTTTCATTGATACACTACAAATTACGATATATTATAAGGTATCTTCTATGATACACTGCATATTACGTTATATGGGAAGGTATTTTCAATGATACACTGCAAATTACGTTATATTATAAGGTATTTTCATTGATACACTGCATATTACGTTATATTATGAGGTATTTTCAATGATACACTGCATATTACGTTATATTATAAGGTATTTTCAATGATACACAGCATATTACGTTATATTATAAGGTATTTTCAATGATAAACTACTACGTATTATAAGGTATTTTCAATGATACACTGCATATTACGTTATATTATAAGGTATTTTCAAAGATACACTACAAATAACGATATATTATAAGGTATTTTCATTGATACACTACAAATTACGATATATTATAAGGTATTTTCAATAATACACTGCATATTACGTTATATGGGAAGGTATTTTCAATGATACACTGCATATTACGTTATATTATAAGGTATTTTCAATGATACACTGCATATTACGTTATATGGGAAGGTATTTTCAATGATACACTGCATATTACGTTATATTATAAGGTATTTTCATTGATAGACAAGAATTACCATATATTCTAAGGTATTTTCAATGATACACTGCATATTACGTTATATGGGAAGGTATTTTCAATGATACACTGCAAATTACGTTATATTATAAGGTATTTTCAATGATACACTGCATATTACGTTATATTATGAGGTATTTTCAATGATACACTGCATATTACGTTATATTTTAAAGTATTTTCAATGATACACAGCATATTACGTTATATTATAAGGTATTTTCAATGATAAACTACTACGTATTATAAGGTATTTTCAATGATACACTGCATATTACGTTATATTATAAGGTATTTTCAAAGATACACTACAAATAACGATATATTATAAGGTATTTTCAATGATACACTTCATATTACGTTATATGAGAAGGTATTTTCATTGATTCACTACAAATTACGATATATTATAAGGTATTTTCAATAATACACTGCATATTACGTTATATGGGAAGGTATTTTCAATGATACACTGCATATTACGTTATATTATAAGGTATTTTCAATGATACACTGCATATTACGTTATATGGGAAGGTATTTTCAATGATACACTGCATATTACGTTATATTATAAGGTATTTTCATTGATAGACAAGAATTACCATATATTTTTCAGGTATTTTCAATGATACACTGCATATTACGTTATATGGGAAGGTATTTTCAATGATACACTGCATATTACGTTACATTATAAGGTATTTTCAATGATACACTGCATATTACGTTATATTATGAGGTATTTTCAATGATACACTGCATATTACGATATATTATAAGGTATTTTCAATGATACACTGCATATTACGTTATATTATAAGGTATTTTCAGTGATACACTGCATATTAAGTTATATTATAAGGTATTTTCAATGATAAACTACTACGTATTATAAGGTATTTTCAATGATACACTGCATATTACGTTATATTGTAAGGTATTTTCATTGATAGACTAGAATTACCATATATTCTAAGGTATTTTCAATGATACACTGCATATTACGTTATATTATAAGGTGTTTTCAATGATACACTGCATATTACGTTATATTATAATTTATTTTCAATGATACGCTGCATATTACGTTATATTATAAGGTATTTTGAATGATACACTGCATATTACGTTATATTATAAGGTATTTTCAATGATAAACTACTACGTATTATAAGGTATTTTCAATGATACACTGCATATTACGTTATATCATAAGGTATTTTCAATGATACACTGCATATTACGTTATATCATAAGGTATTTTCAATGATACACTGCATATTAAGTTATATTATAAGGTATTCTCAATGATAAACTGCTATATATTATAAGGTATTTTCAATGACACAATACAAATTACGATATATTATAAGGTATTTTCAATGATACACTGCATATTACGTTATATTATAAGGTATTTTCATTGATACACTACAAATTACGATATATTATAAGGTATTTTCAATGATACACTGCATGTTACGTTATATGAGAAGGTATTTTCATTGATACACTACAAATTACGATATAATATAAGGTATCTTCTATGATACACTGCATATTACGTTATATGGGAAGGTATTTTCAATGATACACTGCTTATTACGTTATATTATAAGGTATTTTCAATCATAAACTACTACGTATTATAAGGTATTTTCAATTATACACTGCATATTACGTTATATTATAAGGTATTTTCAATGATACACTGCATATTACGTTATATTATAAGGTATTTTCAATGATACACTGCAAATTACGTTAAATTATAAGGTATTTTCAAAGATACACTACAAATAACGATATATTATAAGGTATTTTCAATGATACACTGCATATTACGTTATATTATAAGGTATTTTCAATGATACACTGCATATTACGTTATATTATAAGGTATTTTCAATGATACACTGCATATTACGTTATATTATAAATTATTTTCAATGATACGCTGCATATTACGTTATATGGGAAGGTATTTTCAATGATACACTGCATATTACGTTATATTATAAGGGATTTTCAATGATACACTGCATATTACGTTATATTATAAGGTATTTTCAATGATACACTGCATATTACGTTATATTATAAGGTATTTTCAATGATACACTGCATATTACGTTATATTATAAGGGATTTTCAATGATACACTGCATATTACGTTATATTATAATTTATTTTCAATGATACACTGCATATTACGTTATATTATAAGGTATTTTCAATGATACACTGCATATTACGTTATATGGGAAGGTATTTTCAATGAAACACTGCATATTACGTTATATTATAAGGTATTTTCATTGATAGACAAGAATTACCATATATTCTAAGGTATTTTCAATGATACACTGCATATTACGTTATATTGGAAGGAATTTTCAATGATACACTGCATATTACGTTATATTATAAGGTATTTTCAATGATACACTGCATATTACGTTATATTATAAGGTATTTTCAATGATAAACTACTATATATTATAAAGTATTTTCAATGATAAACTACTATATATTATAAGGTATTTTCAATGATACACTACAAATTACGTTATATCATAAGGTATTTTCATTGATACACTACAAATTACGATATAATATAAGGTATCTTCTATGATACACTGCATATTACGTTGTATGGGAAGGTATTTTCAATGATACACTGCTTAATACGTTATATTATAAGGTATTTTCAATGATAAACTACTACGTATTATAAGGTATTTTCAATGATACACTGCATATTAAGTTATATTATAAGGTATTTTCAATGACACAATACAAATTACGATATATTATAAGGTATTTTCAATGATACACTGCATATTACGTTATATTATAAGGTATTTTCATTGATACACTACAAATTACGATATATTATAAGGTATTTTCAATGATACACTGCATGTTACGTTATATGAGAAGGTATTTTCATTGATACACTACAAATTACGATATAATATAAGGTATCTTCTATGATACACTGCATATTACGTTATATGGGAAGGTATTTTCAATGATACACTGCTTATTACGTTATATTATAAGGTATTTTCAATGATAAACTACTACGTATTATAAGGTATTTTCAATGATACACTGCATATTACGTTATATTGTAAGGTATTTTCAAAGATACACTACAAATAACGATATATTATAAGGTATTTTCAATGATACACTTCATATTACGTTATATGAGAAGGTATTTTCATTGATACACTACAAATTACGATATATTATAAGGTATTTTCAATAATACACTGCATATTACGTTATATGGGAAGGTATTTTCAATGATACACTGCATATTACGTTATATTATAAGGTATTTTCAATGATACACTGCATATTACGTTATATGGGAAGGTATTTTCAATGATACACTGCATATTACGTTATATTATAAGGTATTTTCATTGATAGACAAGAATTACCATATATTTTTCAGGTATTTTCAATGATACACTGCATATTACGTTATATGGGAAGGTATTTTCAATGATACACTGCATATTACGTTACATTATAAGGTATTTTCAATGATACACTGCATATTACGTTATATTATGAGGTATTTTCAATGATACACTGCATATTACGATATATTATAAGGTATTTTCAATGATACACTGCATATTACGTTATATTATAAGGTATTTTCAGTGATACACTGCATATTAAGTTATATTATAAGGTATTTTCAATGATAAACTACTACGTATTATAAGGTATTTTCAATGATACACTGCATATTACGTTATATTGTAAGGTATTTTCATTGATAGACTAGAATTACCATATATTCTAAGGTATTTTCAATGATACACTGCATATTACGTTATATTATAAGGTGTTTTCAATGATACACTGCATATTACGTTATATTATAAGGTATTTTGAATGATACACTGCATATTACGTTATATTATAAGGTATTTTCAATGATAAACTACTACGTATTATAAGGTATTTTCAATGATACACTGCATATTACGTTATATCATAAGGTATTTTCAATGATACACTGCATATTAAGTTATATTATAAGGTATTCTCAATGATAAACTGCTATATATTATAAGGTATTTTCAATGACACAATACAAATTACGATATATTATAAGGTATTTTCAATGATACACTGCATATTACGTTATATTATAAGGTATTTTCATTGATACACTACAAATTACGATATATTATAAGGTATTTTCAATGATACACAGCATATTACGTTATATTATAAGGTATTTTCAATGATAAACTACTACGTATTATAAGGTATTTTCAATGATACACTGCATATTACGTTATATTATAAGGTATTTTCAAAGATACACTACAAATAACGATATATTATAAGGTATTTTCATTGATACACTACAAATTACGATATATTATAAGGTATTTTCAATGATACACTGCATATTACGTTATATGAGAAGGTATTTTCATTGATACACTACAAATTACGATATATTATAAGGTATCTTCTATGATACACTGCATATTACGTTATATGGGAAGGTATTTTCAATGATACACTGCAAATTACGTTATATTATAAGGTATTTTCATTGATACACTGCATATTACGTTATATTATGAGGTATTTTCAATGATACACTGCATATTACGTTATATTATAAGGTATTTTCAATGATACACAGCATATTACGTTATATTATAAGGTATTTTCAATGATAAACTACTACGTATTATAAGGTATTTTCAATGATACACTGCATATTACGTTATATTATAAGGTATTTTCAAAGATACACTACAAATAACGATATATTATAAGGTATTTTCAATGATACACTTCATATTACGTTATATGAGAAGGTATTTTCATTGATACACTACAAATTACGATATATTATAAGGTATTTTCAATAATACACTGCATAGTACGTTATATGGGAAGGTATTTTCAATGATACACTGCATATTACGTTATATTATAAGGTATTTTCAATGATACACTGCATATTACGTTATATGGGAAGGTATTTTCAATGATACACTGCATATTACGTTATATTATAAGGTATTTTCATTGATAGACAAGAATTACCATATATTTTTCAGGTATTTTCAATGATACACTGCATATTACGTTATATGGGAAGGTATTTTCAATGATACACTGCATATTACGTTACATTATAAGGTATTTTCAATGATACACTGCATATTACGTTATATTATGAGGTATTTTCAATGATACACTGCATATTACGATATATTATAAGGTATTTTCAATGATACACTGCATATTACGTTATATTATAAGGTATTTTCAGTGATACACTGCATATTAAGTTATATTATAAGGTATTTTCAATGATAAACTACTACGTATTATAAGGTATTTTCAATGATACACTGCATATTACGTTATATTGTAAGGTATTTTCATTGATAGACTAGAATTACCATATATTCTAAGGTATTTTCAATGATACACTGCATATTACGTTATATTATAAGGTGTTTTCAATGATACACTGCATATTACGTTATATTATAATTTATTTTCAATGATACGCTGCACATTACGTTATATTATAAGGTATTTTGAATGATACACTGCATATTACGTTATATTATAAGGTATTTTCAATGATAAACTACTACGTATTATAAGGTATTTTCAATGATACACTGCATATTACGTTATATCATAAGGTATTTTCAATGATACACTGCATATTAAGTTATATTATAAGGTATTCTCAATGATAAACTGCTATATATTATAAGGTATTTTCAATGACACAATACAAATTACGATATATTATAAGGTATTTTCAATGATACACTGCATATTACGTTATATTATAAGGTATTTTCATTGATACACTACAAATTACGATATATTATAAGGTATTTTCAATGATACACAGCATATTACGTTATATTATAAGGTGTTTTCAATGATACACTGCATATTACGTTATATTATAATTTATTTTCAATGATACGCTGCATATTACGTTATATTATAAGGTATTTTGAATGATACACTGCATATTACGTTATATTATAAGGTATTTTCAATGATAAACTACTACGTATTATAAGGTATTTTCAATGATACACTGCATATTACGTTATATCATAAGGTATTTTCAATGATACACTGCATATTAAGTTATATTATAAGGTATTCTCAATGATAAACTGCTATATATTATAAGGTATTTTCAATGACACAATACAAATTACGATATATTATAAGGTATTTTCAATGATACACTGCATATTACGTTATATTATAAGGTATTTTCATTGATACACTACAAATTACGATATATTATAAGGTATTTTCAATGATACACAGCATATTACGTTATATTATAAGGTATTTTCAATGATAAACTACTACGTATTATAAGGTATTTTCAATGATACACTGCATATTACGTTATATCATAAGGTATTTTCAATGATACACTGCATATTAAGTTATATTATAAGGTATTCTCAATGATAAACTGCTATATATTATAAGGTATTTTCAATGACACAATACAAATTACGATATATTATAAGGTATTTTCAATGATACACTGCATATTACGTTATATTATAAGGTATTTTCATTGATACACTACAAATTACGATATATTATAAGGTATTTTCAATGATACACAGCATATTACGTTATATTATGAGGTATTTTCAATGATACACTGCATATTACGATATATTATAAGGTATTTTCAATGATACACTGCATATTACGTTATATTATAAGGTATTTTCAGTGATACACTGCATATTAAGTTATATTATAAGGTATTTTCAATGATAAACTACTACGTATTATAAGGTATTTTCAATGATACACTGCATATTACGTTATATTGTAAGGTATTTTCATTGATAGACTAGAATTACCATATATTCTAAGGTATTTTCAATGATACACTGCATATTACGTTATATTATAAGGTGTTTTCAATGATACACTGCATATTACGTTATATTATAATTTATTTTCAATGATACGCTGCATATTACGTTATATTATAAGGTATTTTGAATGATACACTGCATATTACGTTATATTATAAGGTATTTTCAATGATAAACTACTACGTATTATAAGGTATTGTCAATGATACACTGCATATTACGTTATATTATAAGGTATTTTCAATGATACACTGCATATTAAGTTATATTATAAGGTATTCTCAATGATAAACTGCTATATATTATAAGGTATTTTCAATGACACAATACAAATTACGATATATTATAAGGTATTTTCAATGATACACTGCATATTACGTTATATTATAAGGTATTTTCATTGATACACTACAAATTACCATATATTATAAGGTATTTTCAATGATACACAGCATATTACGTTATATTATAAGGTATTTTCAATGATAAACTACTACGTATTATAAGGTATTTTCAATGATACACTGCATATTACGTTATATTATAAGGTATTTTCAAAGATACACTACAAATAACGATATATTATAAGGTATTTTCATTGATACACTACAAATTACGATATATTATAAGGTATTTTCAATGATACACTGCATATTACGTTATATGAGAAGGTATTTTCATTGATACACTACAAATTACGATATATTATAAGGTATCTTCTATGATACACTGCATATTACGTTATATGGGAAGGTATTTTCAATGATACACTGCAAATTACGTTATATTATAAGGTATTTTCATTGATACACTGCATATTACGTTATATTATGAGGTATTTTCAATGATACACTGCATATTACGTTATATTATAAGGTATTTTCAATGATACACAGCATATTACGTTATATTATAAGGTATTTTCAATGATAAACTACTACGTATTATAAGGTATTTTCAATGATACACTGCATATTACGTTATATTATAAGGTATTTTCAAAGATACACTACAAATAACGATATATTATAAGGTATTTTCATTGATACACTACAAATTACGATATATTATAAGGTATTTTCAATAATACACTGCATATTACGTTATATGGGAAGGTATTTTCAATGATACACTGCATATTACGTTATATTATAAGGTATTTTCAATGATACACTGCATATTACGTTATATGGGAAGGTATTTTCAATGATACACTGCATATTACGTTATATTATAAGGTATTTTCATTGATAGACAAGAATTACCATATATTCTAAGGTATTTTCAATGATACACTGCATATTACGTTATATGGGAAGGTATTTTCAATGATACACTGCAAATTACGTTATATTATAAGGTATTTTCAATGATACACTGCATATTACGTTATATTATGAGGTATTTTCAATGATACACTGCATATTACGTTATATTTTAAAGTATTTTCAATGATACACAGCATATTACGTTATATTATAAGGTATTTTCAATGATAAACTACTACGTATTATAAGGTATTTTCAATGATACACTGCATATTACGTTATATTATAAGGTATTTTCAAAGATACACTACAAATAACGATATATTATAAGGTATTTTCAATGATACACTTCATATTACGTTATATGAGAAGGTATTTTCATTGATTCACTACAAATTACGATATATTATAAGGTATTTTCAATAATACACTGCATATTACGTTATATGGGAAGGTATTTTCAATGATACACTGCATATTACGTTATATTATAAGGTATTTTCAATGATACACTGCATATTACGTTATATGGGAAGGTATTTTCAATGATACACTGCATATTACGTTATATTATAAGGTATTTTCATTGATAGACAAGAATTACCATATATTTTTCAGGTATTTTCAATGATACACTGCATATTACGTTATATGGGAAGGTATTTTCAATGATACACTGCATATTACGTTACATTATAAGGTATTTTCAATGATACACTGCATATTACGTTATATTATGAGGTATTTTCAATGATACACTGCATATTACGATATATTATAAGGTATTTTCAATGATACACTGCATATTACGTTATATTATAAGGTATTTTCAGTGATACACTGCATATTAAGTTATATTATAAGGTATTTTCAATGATAAACTACTACGTATTATAAGGTATTTTCAATGATACACTGCATATTACGTTATATTGTAAGGTATTTTCATTGATAGACTAGAATTACCATATATTCTAAGGTATTTTCAATGATACACTGCATATTACGTTATATTATAAGGTGTTTTCAATGATACACTGCATATTACGTTATATTATAATTTATTTTCAATGATACGCTGCATATTACGTTATATTATAAGGTATTTTGAATGATACACTGCATATTACGTTATATTATAAGGTATTTTCAATGATAAACTACTACGTATTATAAGGTATTTTCAATGATACACTGCATATTACGTTATATCATAAGGTATTTTCAATGATACACTGCATATTACGTTATATTATAAGGTATTCTCAATGATAAACTGCTATATATTATAAGGTATTTTCAATGACACAATACAAATTACGATATATTATAAGGTATTTTCAATGATACACTGCATATTACGTTATATTATAAGGTATTTTCATTGATACACTACAAATTACGATATATTATAAGGTATTTTCAATGATACACTGCATGTTACGTTATATGAGAAGGTATTTTCATTGATACACTACAAATTACGATATAATATAAGGTATCTTCTATGATACACTGCATATTACGTTATATGGGAAGGTATTTTCAATGATACACTGCTTATTACGTTATATTATAAGGTATTTTCAATCATAAACTACTACGTATTATAAGGTATTTTCAATTATACACTGCATATTACGTTATATTATAAGGTATTTTCAATGATACACTGCATATTACGTTATATTATAAGGTATTTTCAATGATACACTGCAAATTACGTTAAATTATAAGGTATTTTCAAAGATACACTACAAATAACGATATATTATAAGGTATTTTCAATGATACACTGCATATTACGTTATATTATAAGGTATTTTGAATGCTACACTGCATATTACGTTATATTATAAGGTATTTTCAATGATACACTGCATATTACGTTATATTATAAATTATTTTCAATGATACGCTGCATATTACGTTATATGGGAAGGTATTTTCAATGATACACTGCATATTACGTTATATTATAAGGGATTTTCAATGATACACTGCATATTACGTTATATTATAAGGTATTTTCAATGATACACTGCATATTACGTTATATTATAAGGTATTTTCAATGATACACTGCATATTACGTTATATTATAAGGGATTTTCAATGATACACTGCATATTACGTTATATTATAATTTATTTTCAATGATACACTGCATATTACGTTATATTATAAGGGATTTTCAATGATACACTGCATATTACGTTATATGGGAAGGTATTTTCAATGAAACACTGCATATTACGTTATATTATAAGGTATTTTCATTGATAGACAAGAATTACCATATATTCTAAGGTATTTTCAATGATACACTGCATATTACGTTATATTGGAAGGTATTTTCAATGATACACTGCATATTACGTTATATTATAAGGTATTTTCAATGATACACTGCATATTACGTTATATTATAAGGTATTTTCAATGATAAACTACTATATATTATAAAGTATTTTCAATGATAAACTACTATATATTATAAGGTATTTTCAATGATACACTACAAATTACGTTATATCATAAGGTATTTTCATTGATACACTACAAATTACGATATAATATAAGGTATCTTCTATGATACACTGCATATTACGTTGTATGGGAAGGTATTTTCAATGATACACTGCTTAATACGTTATATTATAAGGTATTTTCAATGATAAACTACTACGTATTATAAGGTATTTTCAATGATACACTGCATATTAAGTTATATTATAAGGTATTTTCAATGACACAATACAAATTACGATATATTATAAGGTATTTTCAATGATACACTGCATATTACGTTATATTATAAGGTATTTTCATTGATACACTACAAATTACGATATATTATAAGGTATTTTCAATGATACACTGCATGTTACGTTATATGAGAAGGTATTTTCATTGATACACTACAAATTACGATATAATATAAGGTATCTTCTATGATACACTGCATATTACGTTATATGGGAAGGTATTTTCAATGATACACTGCTTATTACGTTATATTATAAGGTATTTTCAATGATAAACTACTACGTATTATAAGGTATTTTCAATGATACACTGCATATTACGTTATATTATAAGGTATTTTCAATGATACACTGCATATTACGTTATATTATAAGGTATTTTCAATGATACACTGCAAATTACGTTAAATTATAAGGTATTTTCAAAGATACACTACAAATAACGATATATTATAAGGTATTTTCAATGATACACTGCATATTACGTTATATTATAAGGTATTTTGAATGCTACACTGCATATTACGTTATATTATAAGGTATTTTCAATGATACACTGCATATTACGTTATATTATAATTTATTTTCAATGATACGCTGCATATTACGTTATATGGGAAGGTATTTTCAATGATACACTGCATATTACGTTATATTATAAGGGATTTTCAATGATACACTGCATATTACGTTATATTATAAGGTATTTTCAATGATACACTGCATATTACGTTATATTATAAGGTATTTTCAATGATACACTGCATATTACGTTATATTATAAGGGATTTTCAATGATACACTGCATATTAAGTTATATTATAAGGTATTCTCAATGATAAACTGCTATATATTATAAGGTATTTTCAATGACACAATACAAATTACGATATATTATAAGGTATTTTCAATGATACACTGCATATTACGTTATATTATAAGGTATTTTCATTGATACACTACAAATTACGATATATTATAAGGTATTTTCAATGATACACTGCATGTTACGTTATATGAGAAGGTATTTTCATTGATACACTACAAATTACGATATAATATAAGGTATCTTCTATGATACACTGCATATTACGTTATATGGGAAGGTATTTTCAATGATACACTGCTTATTACGTTATATTATAAGGTATTTTCAATGATAAACTACTACGTATTATAAGGTATTTTCAATGATACACTGCATATTACGTTATATTATAAGGTATTTTCAATGATACACTGCATATTACGTTATATTATAAGGTATTTTCAATGATACACTGCAAATTACTTTAAATTATAAGGTATTTTCAAAGATACACTACAAATAACGATATATTATAAGGTATTTTCAATGATACACTGCATATTACGTTATATTATAAGGTATTTTGAATGCTACACTGCATATTACGTTATATTATAAGGTATTTTCAATGATACACTGCATATTACGTTATATTATAAATTATTTTCAATGATACGCTGCATATTACGTTATATGGGAAGGTATTTTCAATGATACACTGCATATTACGTTATATTATAAGGGATTTTCAATGATACACTGCATATTACGTTATATTATAAGGTATTTTCAATGATACACTGCATATTACGTTATATTATAAGGTATTTTCAATGATACATTGCATATTACGTTATATTATAAGGGATTTTCAATGATACACTGCATATTACGTTATATTATAATTTATTTTCAATGATACACTGCATATTACGTTATATTATAAGGGATTTTCAATGATACACTGCATATTACGTTATATGGGAAGGTATTTTCAATGAAACACTGCATATTACGTTATATTATAAGGTATTTTCATTGATAGACAAGAATTACCATATATTCTAAGGTATTTTCAATGATACACTGCATATTACGTTATATTGGAAGGAATTTTCAATGATACACTGCATATTACGTTATATTATAAGGTATTTTCAATGATACACTGCATATTACATTATATTATAAGGTATTTTCAATGATAAACTACTATATATTATAAAGTATTTTCAATGATAAACTACTATATATTATAAGGTATTTTCAATGATACACTACAAATTACGTTATATCATAAGGTATTTTCAATGATACACTGCATATTACGTTATATGAGAAGGTATTTTCATTGATACACTACAAATTACGATATAATATAAGGTATCTTCTATGATACACTGCATATTACGTTGTATGGGAAGGTATTTTCAATGATACACTGCTTATTACGTTATATTATAAGGTATTTTCAATGATAAACTACTACGTATTATAAGGTATTTTCAATGATACACTGCATATTACGTTATATTATAAGGTATTTTCAATGACACAATACAAATTACGATATATTATAAGGTATTTTCAATGATACACTGCATATTACGTTATATTATAAGGTATTTTCATTGATACACTACAAATTACGATATATTATAAGGTATTTTCAATGATACACTGCATGTTACGTTATATGAGAAGGTATTTTCATTGATACACTACAAATTACGATATAATATAAGGTATCTTCTATGATACACTGCATATTACGTTATATGGGAAGGTATTTTCAATGATACACTGCTTATTACGTTATATTATAAGGTATTTTCAATGATAAACTACTACGTATTATAAGGTATTTTCAATGATACACTGCATATTACGTTATATTATAAGGTATTTTCAATGATACACTGCATATTACGTTATATTATAAGGTATTTTCAATGATACACTGCAAATTACGTTAAATTATAAGGTATTTTCAAAGATACACTACAAATAACGATATATTATAAGGTATTTTCAATGATACACTGCATATTACGTTATATTATAAGGTATTTTGAATGCTACACTGCATATTACGTTATATTATAAGGTATTTTCAATGATACACTGCATATTACGTTATATTATAATTTATTTTCAATGATACGCTGCATATTACGTTATATGGGAAGGTATTTTCAATGATACACTGCATATTACGTTATATTATAAGGTATTTTCAATGATACACTGCATATTACGTTATATTATAAGGTATTTTCAATGATACACTGCATATTACGTTATATTATAAGGTATTTTCAATGATACACTGCATATTACGTTATATTATAAGGGATTTTCAATGATACACTGCATATTACGTTATATTATAATTTATTTTCAATGATACACTGCATATTACGTTATATTATAAGGTATTTTCAATGATACACTGCATATTACGTTATATGGGAAGGTATTTTCAATGATACACTACAAATTACGTTATATCATAAGGTATTTTCAATGATACACTGCATATTACGTTATATGAGAAGGTATTTTCATTGATACACTACAAATTACGATATAATATAAGGTATCTTCTATGATACACTGCATATTACGTTGTATGGGAAGGTATTTTCAATGATACACTGCTTATTACGTTATATTATAAGGTATTTTCAATGATAAACTACTACGTATTATAAGGTATTTTCAATGATACACTGCATATTACGTTATATTATAAGGTATTTTCAATGATACACTGCATATTACGTTATATTATAAGGTATTTTCAATGATACACTGCAAATTACGTTAAATTATAAGGTATTTTCAAAGATACACTACAAATAACGATATATTATAAGGTATTTTCATTGATACACTACAAATTACGATATATTATAAGGTATTTTCAATAATACACTGCATATTACGTTATATGGGAAGGTATTTTCAATGATACACTGCTTATTACGTTATATTATAAGGTATTTTCAATGATAAACTACTACGTATTATAAGGTATTTTCAATGATACACTGCATATTACGTTATATTATAAGGTATTTTCAATGATACACTGCAAATTACGTTATATTATAAGGTATTTTCAATGATACACTGCATATTACGTTATATTATAAGGTATTTTCAATGATACACAGCATATTACGTTATATTATAAGGTATTTTCAATGATAAACTACTACGTATTATAAGGTATTTTCAATGATACACTGCATATTACGTTATATTATAAGGTAATTTCAAAGATACACTACAAATAACGATATATTATAAGGTATTTTCATTGATACACTACAAATTACGATATATTATAAGGTATTTTCAATAATACACTGCATATTACGTTATATGGGAAGGTATTTTCAATGAGACACTGCATATTACGTTATATTATAAGGTATTTTCAATGATACACTGCATATTACGTTATAAAATAAGGTATTTTCATTGATAGACAAGAATTACCATATATTCTAAGGTATTTTCAATGATACACTGCATATTACGTTATATGGGAAGGTATTTTCAATGATACACTGCATATTACGTTATATTATAAGGTATTTTCAATGATACACTGCATATTACGTTATATTATAAGGTATTTTCAATGATACACTGCATATTACGTTATATTATAAGGTATTTTCAATGATACACTGCATATTACGTTATATTATAAGGGATTTTCAATGATACACTGCATATTACGTTATATGGGAAGGTATTTTCAATGAAACACTGCATATTACGTTATATTATAAGGTATTTTCAATGATACACTACAAATTACGTTATATCATAAGGTATTTTCAATGATACACTGCATATTACGTTATATTATAAGGTATTTTCAAAGATACACTACAAATAACGATATATTATAAGGTATTTTCAATGATACACTGCATATTACGTTATATTATAAGGTATTTTCAATGATAAACTACTACGTATTATAAGGTATTTTCAAGGATACACTGCATATTACGTTATATTATAAGGTATTTTCAATGATACACTGCATATTACATTATATTATAAGGTATTTTCAATGATAAACTACTATATATTATAAGGTATTTTCAATGATACACTACAAATTACGTTATATCATAAGGTATTTTCAATGATACACTGCATATTACGTTATATTATAAGGTATTTTCAATGATACACTGCGTATTACGTTATATGGGAAGGTATTTTCAATGATACACTGCATATTACGTTATATTATAAGGTATTTTCAATGATACACTGCATATTACGTTATATTATAAGGTATTTTCAATGATAAACTACTACGTATTATAAGGTATTTTCAATGATACACTGCATATTACGTTATATGGGAAGGTATTTTCAATGATACACTGCATATTACGTTATATGAGAAGGTATTTTCATTGATACACTACAAATTACGATATAATATAAGGTATCTTCTATGATACACTGCATATTACGTTATATGGGAAGGTATTTTCAATGATACACTGCTTATTACGTTATATTATAAGGTATTTTCAATGATTAACTACTACGTATTATAAGGTATTTTCAATGATACGCTGCATATTACGTTATATGGGAAGGTATTTTCAATGATACACTGCATATTACGTTATATTATAAGGGATTTTCAATGATACACTGCATATTACGTTATATTATAAGGTATTTTCAATGATACACTGCATATTACGTTATATTATAAGGTATTTTCAATGATACACTGCATATTACGTTATATTATAAGGGATTTTCAATGATACACTGCATATTACGTTATATTATAATTTATTTTCAATGATACACTGCATATTACGTTATATTATAAGGGATTTTCAATGATACACTGCATATTACGTTATATGGGAAGGTATTTTCAATGATACACTACAAATTACGTTATATCATAAGGTATTTTCAATGATACACTGCATATTACGTTATATGAGAAGGTATTTTCATTGATACACTACAAATTACGATATAATATAAGGTATCTTCTATGATACACTGCATATTACGTTGTATGGGAAGGTATTTTCAATGATACACTGCTTATTACGTTATATTATAAGGTATTTTCAATGATAAACTACTACGTATTATAAGGTATTTTCAATGATACACTGCATATTACGTTATATTATAAGGTATTTTCAATGATACACTGCATATTACGTTATATTATAAGGTATTTTCAATGATACACTGCAAATTACGTTAAATTATAAGGTATTTTCAAAGATACACTACAAATAACGATATATTATAAGGTATTTTCATTGATACACTACAAATTACGATATATTATAAGGTATTTTCAATAATACACTGCATATTACGTTATATGGGAAGGTATTTTCAATGATACACTGCTTATTACGTTATATTATAAGGTATTTTCAATGATAAACTACTACGTATTATAAGGTATTTTCAATGATACACTGCATATTACGTTATATTATAAGGTATTTTCAATGATACACTGCATATTACGTTATATTATAAGGTATTTTCAATGATACACTGCATATTACGTTATATTATAAGGGATTTTCAATGATACACTGCATATTACGTTATATTATAATTTATTTTCAATGATACACTGCATATTACGTTATATTATAAGGGATTTTCAATGATACACTGCATATTACGTTATATGGGAAGGTATTTTCAATGATACACTACAAATTACGTTATATCATAAGGTATTTTCAATGATACACTGCATATTACGTTATATGAGAAGGTATTTTCATTGATACACTACAAATTACGATATAATATAAGGTATCTTCTATGATACACTGCATATTACGTTGTATGGGAAGGTATTTTCAATGATACACTGCTTATTACGTTATATTATAAGGTATTTTCAATGATAAACTACTACGTATTATAAGGTATTTTCAATGATACACTGCATATTACGTTATATTATAAGGTATTTTCAATGATACACTGCATATTACGTTATATTATAAGGTATTTTCAATGATACACTGCAAATTACGTTAAATTATAAGGTATTTTCAAAGATACACTACAAATAACGATATATTATAAGGTATTTTCATTGATACACTACAAATTACGATATATTATAAGGTATTTTCAATAATACACTGCTTATTACGTTATATTATAAGGTATTTTCAATGATAAACTACTACGTATTATAAGGTATTTTCAATGATACACTGCATATTACGTTATATTATAAGGTATTTTCAATGACACAATACAAATTACGATATATTATAAGGTATTTTCAATGATACACTGCATATTACGTTATATTATAAGGTATTTTCATTGATACACTACAAATTACGATATATTATAAGGTATTTTCAATGATACACTGCATGTTACGTTATATGAGAAGGTATTTTCATTGATACACTACAAATTACGATATAATATAAGGTATCTTCTATGATACACTGCATATTACGTTATATGGGAAGGTATTTTCAATGATACACTGCTTATTACGTTATATTATAAGGTATTTTCAATGATAAACTACTACGTATTATAAGGTATTTTCAATGATACACTGCATATTACGTTATATTATAAGGTATTTTCAATGATACACTGCATATTACGTTATATTATAAGGTATTTTCAATGATACACTGCAAATTACGTTAAATTATAAGGTATTTTCAAAGATACACTACAAATAACGATATATTATAAGGTATTTTCAATGATACACTGCATATTACGTTATATTATAAGGTATTTTGAATGCTACACTGCATATTACGTTATATTATAAGGTATTTTCAATGATACACTGCATATTACGTTATATTATAATTTATTTTCAATGATACGCTGCATATTACGTTATATGGGAAGGTATTTTCAATGATACACTGCATATTACGTTATATTATAAGGGATTTTCAATGATACACTGCATATTACGTTATATTATAAGGTATTTTCAATGATACACTGCATATTACGTTATATTATAAGGTATTTTCAATGATACACTGCATATTACGTTATATTATAAGGGATTTTCAATGATACACTGCATATTACGTTATATTATAATTTATTTTCAATGATACACTGCATATTACGTTATATTATAAGGGATTTTCAATGATACACTGCATATTACGTTATATGGGAAGGTATTTTCAATGATACACTACAAATTACGTTATATCATAAGGTATTTTCAATGATACACTGCATATTACGTTATATGAGAAGGTATTTTCATTGATACACTACAAATTACGATATAATATAAGGTATCTTCTATGATACACTGCATATTACGTTGTATGGGAAGGTATTTTCAATGATACACTGCTTATTACGTTATATTATAAGGTATTTTCAATGATAAACTACTACGTATTATAAGGTATTTTCAATGATACACTGCATATTACGTTATATTATAAGGTATTTTCAATGATACACTGCATATTACGTTATATTATAAGGGATTTTCAATGATACACTGCATATTACGTTATATGGGAAGGTATTTTCAATGAAACACTGCATATTACGTTATATTATAAGGTATTTTCATTGATAGACAAGAATTACCATATATTCTAAGGTATTTTCAATGATACACTGCATATTACGTTATATGGGAAGGAATTTTCAATGATACACTGCATATTACGTTATATTATAAGGTATTTTCAATGATACACTGCATATTACATTATATTATAAGGTATTTTCAATGATAAACTACTATATATTATAAAGTATTTTCAATGATAAACTACTATATATTATAAGGTATTTTCAATGATACACTACAAATTACGTTATATCATAAGGTATTTTCAATGGTACACTGCATATTACGTTATATTATAAGGTATTTTCAATGATACACTGCGTATTACGTTATATGGGAAGGTATTTTCAATGATACACTGCATATTACGTTATATTATAAGGTATTTTCAATGATACACTGCATATTAAGTTATATTATAAGGTATTTTCAATGATAAACTACTACGTATTATAAGGTATTTTCAATGATACACTGCATATTACGTTATCAAATAAGGTATTTTCATTGATAGACAAGAATTACCATATATTCTAAGGTATTTTCAATGATACACTGCATATTACGTTATATGGGAAGGTATTTTCAATGATACACTGCATATTACGTTATATTATAAGGTATTTTCAATGATACACTGCATATTACGTTATATTATAAGGTATTTTCAATGATACACTGCATATTACGTTATATTATAAGGTATTTTCAATGATACACTGCGTATTACGTTATATGGGAAGGTATTTTCAATGATACACTGCATATTACGTTATATTATAAGGTATTTTCAATGATACACTGCTTATTACGTTATATTATAAGGTATTTTCAATGATAAACTACTACGTATTATAAGGTATTTTCAATGATACACTGCATATTACGTTATATTATAAGGGATTTTCAATGATACACTGCATATTACGTTATATGGGAAGGTATTTTCAATGATACACTGCATATTACGTTATATTATAAGGTATTTTCAATGATACACTGCGTATTACGTTATATGGGAAGGTATTTTCAATGATACACTGCATATTACGTTATATTATAAGGTATTTTCAATGATACACTGCTTATTACGTTATATTATAAGGTATTTTCAATGATAAACTACTACGTATTATAAGGTATTTTCAATGATACACTGCATATTACGTTATATTATAAGGGATTTTCAATGATACACTGCATATTACGTTATATGGGAAGGTATTTTCAATGATACACTGCATATTACGTTATATTATAAGGTATTTTCAATGATACACTGCATATTACGTTATATTATAAGGTATTTTCAATGATACACTGCATATTACGTTATATTATAAGGTATTTTCAATGATACACTGCGTATTACGTTATATGGGAAGGTATTTTCAATGATACACTGCATATTACGTTATATTATAAGGTATTTTCAATGATACACTGCATATTACGTTATATTATAATTTATTTTCAATGATACGCTGCATATTACGTTATATGGGAAGGTATTTTCAATGATACACTGCATATTACGTTATATTATAAGGGATTTTCAATGATACACAGCATATTTCGTTATATTATAAGGTATTTTCAATGATAAACTACTATATATTATAAGGTATTTTCAATGATAAACTACCATATATTATAAGGTATTTTCAATGATAAACTACTACGTATTATAAGGTATTTTCAATGATACACTGCATATTACGTTATATTATAAGGGATTTTCAATGATACACTGCATATTACGTTATATGGGAAGGTATTTTCAATGAAACACTGCATATTACGTTATATTATAAGGTATTTTCATTGATAGACAAGAATTACCATATATTCTAAGGTATTTTCAATGATACACTGCATATTACGTTATATTGGAAGGAATTTTCAATGATACACTGCATATTACGTTATATTATAAGGTATTTTCAATGATACACTGCATATTACATTATATTATAAGGTATTTTCAATGATAAACTACTATATATTATAAAGTATTTTCAATGATAAACTACTATATATTATAAGGTATTTTCAATGATACACTACAAATTACGTTATTTGGGAAGGTATTTTCAATGAAACACTGCATATTACGTTATATTATAAGGTATTTTCATTGATAGACAAGAATTACCATATATTCTAAGGTATTTTCAATGATACACTGCATATTACGTTATATTATAAGGTATTTTCAATGATACACTGCATATTACGTTATATTATGAGGTATTTTCAATGATACACTGCATATTACGTTATATTATAAGGTATTTTCAATGATAAACTACTACGTATTATAAGGTATTTTCAATGATACACTGCATATTACGTTATATTGTAAGGTATTTTCATTGATAGACTAGAATTACCATATATTCTAAGGTATTTTCAATGATACACTGCATATTACGTTATATTATAAGATATTTTCAATGATACACTGCATATTACGTTATATTATAAGGTATTTTCAATGATACACTGCAGATTACGTTATATTATAAGGTATTTTCAATGATACACTGCATATTACGTTATATTATAAGGTATTTTCAATGATACACAGCATATTTCGTTATATTATAAGGTATTTTCAATGATAAACTACTATATATTATAAGGTATTATCAATGATTAACTACCATATATTATAAGGTATTTTCAATGATAAACTACTACGTATTATAAGGTATTGTCAATGATACACTGCATATTACGTTATATTATAAGGTATTTTCAATGATACACTGCATATTAAGTTATATTATAAGGTATTTTCAATGATAAACTACTATATATTCTAAGGTATTTTCAATGATACACTGCATATTACGTTATATTATAAGGTATTTTCAATGATACACTGCATATTACGTTATATGAGAAGGTATTTTCATTGATACACTACAAATTACGATATATTATAAGGTATTTTCAATGATACACTGCATATTACGTTATATGGGAAGGTATTTTCAATGATACACTGCATATTACGTTATATTATAATTTATTTTCAATGATACGCTGCATATTACGTTATATGGGAAGGTATTTTCAATGATACACTGCATATTACGTTATATTATAAGGGATTTTCAATGATACACTGCATATTACGTTATATTATAAGGTATTTTCAATGATACACTGCATATTACGTTATATTATAAGGTATTTTCAATGATACACTGCATATTACGTTATATTATAAGGGATTTTCAATGATACACTGCATATTACGTTATTTGGGAAGGTATTTTCAATGAAACACTGCATATTACGTTATATTATAAGGTATTTTCATTGATAGACTAGAATTACCATATATTCTAAGGTATTTTCAATGATACACTGCATATTACGTTATATTATAAGATATTTTCAATGATACACTGCATATTACGTTATATTATAAGGTATTTTCAATGATACACTGCAGATTACGTTATATTATAAGGTATTTTCAATGATACACTGCATATTACGTTATATTATAAGGTATTTTCAATGATACACAGCATATTTCGTTATATTATAAGGTATTTTCAATGATAAACTACTATATATTATAAGGTATTTTCAATGATAAACTACCATATATTATAAGGTATTTTCAATGATAAACTACTACGTATTATAAGGTATTGTCAATGATACACTGCATATTACGTTATATTATAAGGTATTTTCAATGATACACTGCATATTAAGTTATATTATAAGGTATTTTCAATGATAAACTACTATATATTATAAGGTATTTTCAATGATACACTGCATATTACGTTATATTATAAGGTATTTTCAATGATACACTGCATATTACGTTATATGAGAAGGTATTTTCATTGATACACTACAAATTACGATATATTATAAGGTATTTTCAATGATACACTGCATATTACGTTATATGGGAAGGTATTTTCAAAGATGCACTGCATATTACGTTATACTATAAGGTATTTTCAATGATAAACTACTATATATTATAAGGTATTTTCAATGATACACTGCATATTACGTTATATTATAAGGTATTTTCAATGATACACTGCATATTACGTTATATTATAAGGTATTTTCAATGATACACTGCATATTACGTTATATTATAAGGGATTTTCAATGATACACTGCATATTACGTTATATGGGAAGGTATTTTCAATGAAACACTGCATATTACGTTATATTATAAGGTATTTTCATTGATAGACAAGAATTACCATATATTCTAAGGTATTTTCAATGATACACTGCATATTACGTTATATGGGAAGGAATTTTCAATGATACACTGCATATTACGTTATATTATAAGGTATTTTCAATGATACACTGCATATTACATTATATTATAAGGTATTTTCAATGATAAACTACTATATATTATAAAGTATTTTCAATGATAAACTACTATATATTATAAGGTATTTTCAATGATACACTACAAATTACGTTATATCATAAGGTATTTTCAATGATACACTGCATATTACGTTATATTATAAGGTATTTTCAATGATACACTGCGTATTACGTTATATGGGAAGGTATTTTCAATGATACACTGCATATTACGTTATATTATAAGGTATTTTCAATGATACACTGCATATTAAGTTATATTATAAGGTATTTTCAATGATAAACTACTACGTATTATAAGGTATTTTCAATGATACACTGCATATTACGTTATCAAATAAGGTATTTTCATTGATAGACAAGAATTACCATATATTCTAAGGTATTTTCAATGATACACTGCATATTACGTTATATGGGAAGGTATTTTCAATGATACACTGCATATTACGTTATATTATAAGGTATTTTCAATGATACACTGCATATTACGTTATATTATAAGGTATTTTCAATGATACACTGCATATTACGTTATATTATAAGGTATTTTCAATGATACACTGCGTATTACGTTATATGGGAAGGTATTTTCAATGATACACTGCATATTACGTTATATTATAAGGTATTTTCAATGATACACTGCTTATTACGTTATATTATAAGGTATTTTCAATGATAAACTACTACGTATTATAAGGTATTTTCAATGATACACTGCATATTACGTTATATTATAAGGGATTTTCAATGATACACTGCATATTACGTTATATGGGAAGGTATTTTCAATGATACACTGCATATTACGTTATATTATAAGGTATTTTCAATGATACACTGCATATTACGTTATATTATAAGGTATTTTTAATGATACACTGCATATTACGTTATATTATAAGGTATTTTCAATGATACACTGCGTATTACGTTATATGGGAAGGTATTTTCAATGATACACTGCATATTACGTTATATTATAAGGTATTTTCAATGATACACTGCATATTACGTTATATTATAATTTATTTTCAATGATACGCTGCATATTACGTTATATGGGAAGGTATTTTCAATGATACACTGCATATTACGTTATATTATAAGGGATTTTCAATGATACACTGCATATTACGTTATATTATAAGGTATTTTCAATGATACACTGCATATTACGTTATATTATAAGGGATTTTCAATGATACACTGCATATTACGTTATTTGGGAAGGTATTTTCAATGAAACACTGCATATTACGTTATATTATAAGGTATTTTCATTGATAGACTAGAATTACCATATATTCTAAGGTATTTTCAATGATACACTGCATATTACGTTATATTATAAGGTATTTTCAATGATACACAGCATATTTCGTTATATTATAAGGTATTTTCAATGATAAACTACTATATATTATAAGGTATTTTCAATGATACACTGCATATTACGTTATATTATAAGGGATTTTCAATGATACACTGCATATTACGTTATATGGGAAGGTATTTTCAATGAAACACTGCATATTACGTTATATTATAAGGTATTTTCATTGATAGACAAGAATTACCATATATTCTAAGGTATTTTCAATGATACACTGCATATTACGTTATATTGGAAGGAATTTTCAATGATACACTGCATATTACGTTATATTATAAGGTATTTTCAATGATACACTGCATATTACATTATATTATAAGGTATTTTCAATGATAAACTACTATATATTATAAAGTATTTTCAAATCATAAACTACTATATATTATAAGGTATTTTCAATGATACACTACAAATTACGTTATATCATAAGGTATTTTCAATGATACACTGCACATTACGTTATATGAGAAGGTATTTTCATTGATACACTACAAATTACGATATAATATAAGGTATCTTCTATGATACACTGCATATTACGTTATATGGGAAGGTATTTTCAATGATACACTGCTTATTACGTTATATTATAAGGTATTTTCAATGATAAACTACTACGTATTATAAGGTATTTTCAATGATACACTGCATATTACGTTATATTATAAGGTATTTTCAATGATACACTGCATATTACGTTATATTATAAGGTATTTTCAATGATACACTGCAAATTACGTTATATTATAAGGTATTTTCAAAGATACACTACAAATAACGATATATTATAAGGTATTTTCAATGATACACTGCATATTACGTTATATTATAAGGTATTTTGAATGCTACACTGCATATTACGTTATATTATAAGGTATTTTCAATGATACACTGCAGATTACGTTATATTATAAGGTATTTTCAATGATACACTGCATATTACGTTATATTATAAGGTATTTTCAATGATACACAGCATATTTCGTTATATTATAAGGTATTTTCAATGATAAACTACTATATATTATAAGGTATTTTCAATGATTAACTACCATATATTATAAGGTATTTTCAATGATAAACTACTACGTATTATAAGGTATTGTCAATGATACACTGCATATTACGTTATATTATAAGGTATTTTCAATGATACACTGCATATTAAGTTATATTATAAGGTATTTTCAATGATAAACTACTATATATTCTAAGGTATTTTCAATGATACACTGCATATTACGTTATATTATAAGGTATTTTCAATGATACACTGCATATTACGTTATATGAGAAGGTATTTTCATTGATACACTACAAATTACGATATATTATAAGGTATTTTCAATGATACACTGCATATTACGTTATATGGGAAGGTATTTTCAAAGATGCACTGCATATTACGTTATACTATAAGGTATGTTCAATGATAAACTACTATATATTATAAGGTATTTTCAATGATACACTGCATATTACGTTATATTATAAGGTATTTTCAATGATACACTGCATATTACGTTATATTATAAGGTATTTTCAATGATACACTGCATATTACGTTATATTATAAGGGATTTTCAATGATACACTGCATATTACGTTATATGGGAAGGTATTTTCAATGAAACACTGCATATTACGTTATATTATAAGGTATTTTCATTGATAGACAAGAATTACCATATATTCTAAGGTATTTTCAATGATACACTGCATATTACGTTATATGGGAAGGAATTTTCAATGATACACTGCATATTACGTTATATTATAAGGTATTTTCAATGATACACTGCATATTACATTATATTATAAGGTATTTTCACTGATAAACTACTATATATTATAAAGTATTTTCAATGATAAACTACTATATATTATAAGGTATTTTCAATGATACACTACAAATTACGTTATATCATAAGGTATTTTCAATGATACACTGCATATTACGTTATATTATAAGGTATTTTCAATGATACACTGCGTATTACGTTATATGGGAAGGTATTTTCAATGATACACTGCATATTACGTTATTTTATAAGGTATTTTCAATGATACACTGCATATTACGTTATATTATAAGGTATTTTCAATGATAAACTACTACGTATTATAAGGTATTTTCAATGATACACTGCATATTACGTTATCAAATAAGGTATTTTCATTGATAGACAAGAATTACCATATATTCTAAGGTATTTTCAATGATACACTGCATATTACGTTATATGGGAAGGTATTTTCAATGATACACTGCATATTACGTTATATTATAAGGTATTTTCAATGATACACTGCGTATTACGTTATATGGGAAGGTATTTTCAATGATACACTGCATATTACGTTATATTATAAGGTATTTTCAATGATACACTGCATATTACGTTATATTATGAGGTATTTTCAATGATACACTGCATATTACGTTATATTATAAGGTATTTTCAAAGATACACTGCATATTAAGTTATATTATAAGGTATTTTCAATGATAAACTACTACGTATTATAAGGTATTTTCAATGATACACTGCATATTAAGTTATATTATAAGGTATTTTCAATGATAAACTACTACGTATTATAAGGTATTTTCAATGATACACTGCATATTACGTTATATTATAAGGTATTTTCATTGATAGACAAGAATTACCATATATTCTAAGGTATTTTCAATGATACACTGCATATTACGTTATATGGGAAGGTATTTTCAATGATACACTGCAAATTACGTTATATTATAAGGTATTTTCAATGATACACTGCATATTACGTTATATTATGAGGTATTTTCAATGATACACTGCATATTACGTTATATTATAAGGTATTTTCAAAGATACACTACAAATAACGATATATTATAAGGTATTTTCATTGATACACTACAAATTACGATATATTATAAGGTATTTTCAATAATACACTGCATATTACGTTATATGGGAAGGTATTTTCAATGATACACTGCATATTACGTTATATTATAAGGTATTTTCAAAGATACACTACAAATAACGATATATTATAAGGTATTTTCAATGATACACTGCATATTACGTTATATTATAAGGTATTTTCAATGATACACTGCATATTACGTTATAAAATAAGGTATTTTCATTGATAGACAAGAATTACCATATATTCTAAGGTATTTTCAATGATACACTGCATATTACGTTATATGGGAAGGTATTTTCAATGATACACTGCATATTACGTTATATTATAAGGTATTTTCAATGATACACTGCATATTACGTTATATTATAAGGTATTTTCAATGATACACTGCATATTACGTTATATTATAAGGTATTTTCAATGATACACTGCATATTACGTTATATTATAAGGGATTTTCAATGATACACTGCATATTACGTTATATGGGAAGGTATTTTCAATGAAACACTGCATATTACGTTATATTATAAGGTATTTTCAATGATACACTACAAATTACGTTATATCATAAGGTATTTTCAATGATACACTGCATATTACGTTATATTATAAGGTATTTTCAATGATAAACTACTACGTATTATAAGGTATTTTCAATGATACACTGCATATTACGTTATATTATAAGGTATTTTCAATGATACACTGCATATTACATTATATTATAAGGTATTTTCAATGATAAACTACTATATATTATAAAGTATTTTCAATGATAAACTACTATATATTATAAGGTATTTTCAATGATACACTACAAATTACGTTATATCATAAGGTATTTTCAATGATACACTGCATATTACGTTATATGAGAAGGTATTTTCATTGATACACTACAAATTACGATATAATATAAGGTATCTTCTATGATACACTGCATATTACGTTATATGGGAAGGTATTTTCAATGATACACTGCTTATTACGTTATATTATAAGGTATTTTCAATGATAAACTACTACGTATTATAAGGTATTTTCAATGATACACTGCATATTACGTTATATTATAAGGGATTTTCAATGATACACTGCATATTACGTTATATTATAAGGTATTTTCAATGATACACTGCAAATTACGTTAAATTATAAGGTATTTTCAAAGATACACTACAAATAACGATATATTATAAGGTATTTTCATTGATACACTACAAATTACGATATATTATAAGGTATTTTCAATAATACACTGCATATTACGTTATATGGGAAGGTATTTTCAAAGATACACTACAAATAACGATATATTATAAGGTATTTTCAATGATACACTGCATATTACGTTATATTATAAGGGATTTTCAATGATACACTGCATATTACGTTATATGGGAAGGTATTTTCAATGAAACACTGCATATTACGTTATATTATAAGGTATTTTCATTGATAGACAAGAATTACCATATATTCTAAGGTATTTTCAATGATACACTGCATATTACGTTATATTGGAAGGAATTTTCAATGATACACTGCATATTACGTTATATTATAAGGTATTTTCAATGATACACTGCATATTACATTATATTATAAGGTATTTTCAATGATAAACTACTATATATTATAAAGTATTTTCAATGATAAACTACTATATATTATAAGGTATTTTCAATGATACACTACAAATTACGTTATATTATAAGGTATTTTCAATGATACACTGCATATTACGTTATATGAGAAGGTATTTTCATTGATACACTACAAATTACGATATAATATAAGGTATCTTCTATGATACACTGCATATTACGTTATATGGGAAGGTATTTTCAATGATACACTGCTTATTACGTTATATTATAAGGTATTTTCAATGATAAACTACTACGTATTATAAGGTATTTTCAATGATACACTGCATATTACGTTATATTATAAGGTATTTTCAATGATACACTGCATATTACGTTATATTATAAGGTATTTTCAATGATACACTGCAAATTACGTTAAATTATAAGGTATTTTCAAAGATACACTACAAATAACGATATATTATAAGGTATTTTCAATGATACACTGCATATTACGTTATATTATAAGGGATTTTCAATGATACACTGCATATTACGTTATATGGGAAGGTATTTTCAATGAAACACTGCATATTACGTTATATTATAAGGTATTTTCATTGATAGACAAGAATTACCATATATTCTAAGGTATTTTCAATGATACACTGCATATTACGTTATATTGGAAGGAATTTTCAATGATACACTGCATATTACGTTATATTATAAGGTATTTTCAATGATACACTGCATATTACATTATATTATAAGGTATTTTCAATGATAAACTACTATATATTATAAAGTATTTTCAATGATAAACTACTATATATTATAAGGTATTTTCAATGATACACTACAAATTACGTTATATCATAAGGTATTTTCAATGATACACTGCATATTACGTTATATGAGAAGGTATTTTCATTGATACACTACAAATTACGATATAATATAAGGTATCTTCTATGATACACTGCATATTACGTTATATGGGAAGGTATTTTCAATGATACACTGCTTATTACGTTATATTATAAGGTATTTTCAATGATAAACTACTACGTATTATAAGGTATTTTCAATGATACACTGCATATTACGTTATATTATAAGGTATTTTCAATGATACACTGCATATTACGTTATATTATAAGGTATTTTCAATGATACACTGCAAATTACGTTAAATTATAAGGTATTTTCAAAGATACACTACAAATAACGATATATTATAAGGTATTTTCAATGATACACTTCATATTACGTTATATTATAAGGTATTTTGAATGCTACACTGCATATTACGTTATATTATAAGGTATTTTCAATGATACACTGCATATTACGTTATATTATAATTTATTTTCAATGATACGCTGCATATTACGTTATATGGTAAGGTATTTTCAATGATACACTGCATATTACGTTATATTATAAGGTATTTTCAATGATACACTGCATATTACGTTATATTATAAGGTATTTTCAATGATACACTGCATATTACGTTATATTATAAGGGATTTTCAATGATACACTGCATATTACGTTATTTGGGAAGGTATTTTCAATGAAACACTGCATATTACGTTATATTATAAGGTATTTTCATTGATAGACAAGAATTACCATATATTCTAAGGTATTTTCAATGATACACTGCTTATTACGTTATATTATAAGGTATTTTCAATGATACACTGCATATTACGTTATATTATGAGGTATTTTCAATGATACACTGCATATTACGTTATATTATAAGGTATTTTCAATGATAAACTACTACGTATTATAAGGTATTTTCAATGATACACTGCATATTACGTTATATTGTAAGGTATTTTCATTGATAGACTAGAATTACCATATATTCTAAGGTATTTTCAATGATACACTGCATATTACGTTATATTATAAGATATTTTCAATGATACACTGCATATTACGTTATATTATAAGGTATTTTCAATGATACACTGCAGATTACGTTATATTATAAGGTATTTTCAATGATACACTGCATATTACGTTATATTATAAGGTATTTTCAATGATACACAGCATATCTCGTTATATTATAAGGTATTTTCAATGATAAACTACTATATATTATAAGGTATTTTCAATGATTAACTACCATATATTATAAGGTATTTTCAATGATAAACTACTACGTATTATAAGGTATTGTCAATGATACACTGCATATTACGTTATATTATAAGGTATTTTCAATGATACACTGCATATTAAGTTATATTATAAGGTATTTTCAATGATAAACTACTATATATTATAAGGTATTTTCAATGATACACTGCATATTACGTTATATTATAAGGTATTTTCAATGATACACTGCATATTACGTTATATGAGAAGGTATTTTCATTGATACACTACAAATTACGATATATTATAAGGTATTTTCAATGATACACTGCATATTACGTTATATGGGAAGGTATTTTCAAAGATGCACTGCATATTACGTTATACTATAAGGTATTTTCAATGATAAACTACTATATATTATAAGGTATTTTCAATGATACACTGCATATTACGTTATATTATAAGGTATTTTCAATGATACACTGCATATTACGTTATATTATAAGGTATTTTCAATGATACACTGCATATTACGTTATATTATAAGGGATTTTCAATGATACACTGCATATTACGTTATATGGGAAGGTATTTTCAATGAAACACTGCATATTACGTTATATTATAAGGTATTTTCATTGATAGACAAGAATTACCATATATTCTAAGGTATTTTCAATGATACACTGCATATTACGTTATATGGGAAGGAATTTTCAATGATACACTGCATATTACGTTATATTATAAGGTATTTTCAATGATACACTGCATATTACATTATATTATAAGGTATTTTCAATGATAAACTACTATATATTATAAAGTATTTTCAATGATAAACTACTATATATTATAAAGTATTTTCAATGATACACTACAAATTACGTTATATCATAAGGTATTTTCAATGATACACTGCATATTACGTTATATTATAAGGTATTTTCAATGATACACTGCGTATTACGTTATATGGGAAGGTATTTTCAATGATACACTGCATATTACGTTATATTATAAGGTATTTTCAATGATACACTGCATATTACGTTATATTATAAGGTATTTTCAATGATAAACTACTACGTATTATAAGGTATTTTCAATGATACACTGCATATTACGTTATATTATAAGGTATTTTCAATGATAAACTACTACGTATTATAAGGTATTTTCAATGATACACTGCATATTACGTTATATTATAAGGTATTTTCAATGATACACTGCATATTACATTATATTATAAGGTATTTTCAATGATAAACTACTATATATTATAAAGTATTTTCAATGATAAGCTACTATATATTATAAGGTATTTTCAATGATACACTACAAATTACGTTATATCATAAGGTATTTTCAATGATACACTGCATATTACGTTATATTATAAGGTATTTTCAATGATACACTGCGTATTACGTTATATGGGAAGGTATTTTCAATGATACACTGCATATTACGTTATATTATAAGGTATTTTCAATGATACACTGCATATTACGTTATATTATAAGGTATTTTCAATGATAAACTACTACGTATTATAAGGTATTTTCAATGATACACTGCATATTACGTTATATTATAAGGTATTTTCAATGATAAACTACTACGTATTATAAGGTATTTTCAATGATACACTGCATATTACGTTATATTATAAGGTATTTTCAATGATACACTGCATATTACATTATATTATAAGGTATTTTCAATGATAAACTACTATATATTATAAAGTATTTTCAATGATAAGCTACTATATATTATAAGGTATTTTCAATGATACACTACAAATTACGTTATATCATAAGGTATTTTCAATGATACACTGCATATTACGTTATATGAGAAGGTATTTTCATTGATACACTACAAATTACGATATAATATAAGGTATCTTCTATGATACACTGCATATTACGTTATATGGGAAGGTATTTTCAATGATACACTGCTTATTACGTTATATTATAAGGTATTTTCAATGATAAACTACTACGTATTATAAGGTATTTTCAATGATACACTGCATATTACGTTATATTATAAGGGATTTTCAATGACACACTGCATATTACGTTATATGGGAAGGTATTTTCAATGAAACACTGCATATTACGTTATATTATAAGGTATTTTCATTGATAGACAAGAATTACCATATATTCTAAGGTATTTTCAATGATACACTGCATATTACGTTATATTGGAAGGAATTTTCAATGATACACTGCATATTACGTTATATTATAAGGTATTTTCAATGATACACTGCATATTACATTATATTATAAGGTATTTTCAATGATAAACTACTATATATTATAAAGTATTTTCAATGATAAACTACTATATATTATAAGGTATTTTCAATGATACACTACAAATTACGTTATATCATAAGGTATTTTCAATGATACACTGCATATTACGTTATATGAGAAGGTATTTTCATTGATACACTACAAATTACGATATAATATAAGGTATCTTCTATGATACACTGCATATTACGTTATATGGGAAGGTATTTTCAATGATACACTGCATATTACGTTATATGGGAAGGTATTTTCAATGATACACTGCATATTACGTTATATTATAAGGTATTTTCAATGATACACTGCATATTACGTTATATTATGAGGTATTTTCAATGATACACTGCATATTACGTTATATGGGAAGGTATTTTCAATGATACACTGCATATTACGTTATATTATAAGGTATTTTCAATGATACACTGCATATTACGTTATATTATGAGGTATTTTCAATGATACACTGCATATTACGTTATATTATAAGGTATTTTCAAAGATACACTGCATATTAAGTTATATTATAAGGTATTTTCAATGATAAACTACTACGTATTATAAGGTATTTTCAATGATACACTGCATATTAAGTTATATTATAAGGTATTTTCAATGATAAACTACTACGTATTATAAGGTATTTTCAATGATACACTGCATATTACGTTATAAAATAAGGTATTTTCATTGATAGACAAGAATTACCATATATTCTAAGGTATTTTCAATGATACACTGCATATTACGTTATATGGGAAGGTATTTTCAATGATACACTGCATATTACGTTATATTATAAGGTATTTTCAATGATACACTGCATATTACGTTATATTATAAGGTATTTTCAATGATACACTGCATATTACGTTATATTATAAGGTATTTTCAATGATACACTGCGTATTACGTTATATGGGAAGGTATTTTCAATGATACACTGCATATTACGTTATATTATAAGGTATTTTCAAAGATACACTCCATATTAAGTTATATTATAAGGTATTTTCAATGATAAACTACTACGTATTATAAGGTATTTTCAATGATACACTGCATATTAAGTTATATTATAAGGTATTTTCAATGATAAACTACTACGTATTATAAGGTATTTTCAATGATACACTGCATATTACGTTATAAAATAAGGTATTTTCATTGATAGACAAGAATTACCATATATTCTAAGGTATTTTCAATGATACACTGCATATTACGTTATATGGGAAGGTATTTTCAATGATACACTGCATATTACGTTATATTATAAGGTATTTTCAATGATACACTGCATATTACGTTATATTATAAGGTATTTTCAATGATACACTGCATATTACGTTATATTATAAGGTATTTTCAATGATACACTGCGTATTACGTTATATGGGAAGGTATTTTCAATGATACACTGCATATTACGTTATATTATAAGGTATTTTCAATGATACACTGCTTATTACGTTATATTATAAGGTATTTTCAATGATAAACTACTACGTATTATAAGGTATTTTCAATGATACACTGCATATTACGTTATATTATAAGGGATTTTCAATGATACACTGCATATTACGTTATTTGGGAAGGTATTTTCAATGAAACACTGCATATTACGTTATATTATAAGGTATTTTCATTGATAGACAAGAATTACCATATATTCTAAGGTATTTTCAATGATACACTGCATATTACGTTATATTATAAGGTATTTTCAATGATACACTGCATATTACGTTTATATTATGAGGTATTTTCAATGATACACTGCATATTACGTTATATTATAAGGTATTTTCAATGATACACTGCATATTAAGTTATATTATAAGGTATTTTCAATGATAAACTACTACGTATTATAAGGTATTTTCAATGATACACTGCATATTAAGTTATATTATAAGGTATTTTCAATGATAAACTACTACGTATTATAAGGTATTTTCAACGATACACTGCATATTACGTTATATTATGAGGTATTTTCTATGATACACTGCATATTACGATATATTATAAGGTGTTTTCAATGATACACTGCATATTACGTTATATTATAAGGTATTTTCATTGATAGACTAGAAAAACCATATATTCTAAGGTATTTTGAATGATACACTGCATATTACGTTATATTATAAGGTATTTTCAATGATACACTGCATATTACGTTATATTATAAGGTATTTTCAATGATACACTGCATATTAAGTTATATTATAAGGTATTTTCAATGATAAACTACTACGTATTATAAGGTATTTTCAATGATACACTGCATATTACGTTATATTATAAGGTATTTTCAATGATAAACTACTACGTATTATAAGGTATTTTCAATGATACACTGCATATTAAGTTATATTATAAGGTATTTTCAATGATAAACTACTACGTATTATAAGGTATTTTCAACGATACACTGCATATTACGTTATATTATGAGGTATTTTCAATGATACACTGCATATTACGATATATTATAAGGTGTTTTCAATGATACACTGCATATTACGTTATATTATAAGGTATTTTCATTGATAGACTAGAAAAACCATATATTCTAAGGTATTTTGAATGATACACTGCATATTACGTTATATTATGAGGTATTTTCAATGATACACTGCATATTACGTTATATTATAAGGTATTTTCAAAGATACACTGCATATTAAGTTATATTATAAGGTATTTTCAATGATAAACTACTACGTATTATAAGGTATTTTCAATGATACACTGCATATTAAGTTATATTATAAGGTATTTTCAATGATAAACTACTACGTATTATAAGGTATTTTCAATGATACACTGCATATTACGTTATAAAATAAGGTATTTTCATTGATAGACAAGAATTACCATATATTCTAAGGTATTTTCAATGATACACTGCATATTACGTTATATGGGAAGGTATTTTCAATGATACACTGCATATTACGTTATATTATAAGGTATTTTCAATGATACACTGCGTATTACGTTATATGGGAAGGTATTTTCAATGATACACTGCATATTACGTTATATTATAAGGTATTTTCAATGATACACTGCATATTACGTTATATTATGAGGTATTTTCAATGATACACTGCATATTACGTTATATTATAAGGTATTTTCAAAGATACACTGCATATTAAGTTATATTATAAGGTATTTTCAATGATAAACTACTACGTATTATAAGGTATTTTCAATGATACACTGCATATTAAGTTATATTATAAGGTATTTTCAATGATAAACTACTACGTATTATAAGGTATTTTCAATGATACACTGCATATTACGTTATAAAATAAGGTATTTTCATTGATAGACAAGAATTACCATATATTCTAAGGTATTTTCAATGATACACTGCATATTACGTTATATGGGAAGGTATTTTCAATGATACACTGCATATTACGTTATATTATAAGGTATTTTCAATGATACACTGCATATTACGTTATATTATAAGGTATTTTCAATGATACACTGCATATTACGTTATATTATAAGGTATTTTCAATGATACACTGCGTATTACGTTATATGGGAAGGTATTTTCAATGATACACTGCATATTACGTTATATTATAAGGTATTTTCAAAGATACACTCCATATTAAGTTATATTATAAGGTATTTTCAATGATAAACTACTACGTATTATAAGGTATTTTCAATGATACACTGCATATTAAGTTATATTATAAGGTATTTTCAATGATAAACTACTACGTATTATAAGGTATTTTCAATGATACACTGCATATTACGTTATAAAATAAGGTATTTTCATTGATAGACAAGAATTACCATATATTCTAAGGTATTTTCAATGATACACTGCATATTACGTTATATGGGAAGGTATTTTCAATGATACACTGCATATTACGTTATATTATAAGGTATTTTCAATGATACACTGCATATTACGTTATATTATAAGGTATTTTCAATGATACACTGCATATTACGTTATATTATAAGGTATTTTCAATGATACACTGCGTATTACGTTATATGGGAAGGTATTTTCAATGATACACTGCATATTACGTTATATTATAAGGTATTTTCAATGATACACTGCTTATTACGTTATATTATAAGGTATTTTCAATGATAAACTACTACGTATTATAAGGTATTTTCAATGATACACTGCATATTACGTTATATTATAAGGGATTTTCAATGATACACTGCATATTACGTTATTTGGGAAGGTATTTTCAATGAAACACTGCATATTACGTTATATTATAAGGTATTTTCATTGATAGACAAGAATTACCATATATTCTAAGGTATTTTCAATGATACACTGCATATTACGTTATATTATAAGGTATTTTCAATGATACACTGCATATTACGTTATATTATGAGGTATTTTCAATGATACACTGCATATTACGTTATATTATAAGGTATTTTCAAAGATACACTGCATATTAAGTTATATTATAAGGTATTTTCAATGATAAACTACTACGTATTATAAGGTATTTTCAATGATACACTGCATATTAAGTTATATTATAAGGTATTTTCAATGATAAACTACTACGTATTATAAGGTATTTTCAACGATACACTGCATATTACGTTATATTATGAGGTATTTTCTATGATACACTGCATATTACGATATATTATAAGGTGTTTTCAATGATACACTGCATATTACGTTATATTATAAGGTATTTTCATTGATAGACTAGAAAAACCATATATTCTAAGGTATTTTGAATGATACACTGCATATTACGTTATATTATGAGGTATTTTCAATGATACACTGCATATTACGTTATATTATAAGGTATTTTCAAAGATACACTGCATATTAAGTTATATTATAAGGTATTTTCAATGATAAACTACTACGTATTATAAGGTATTTTCAATGATACACTGCATATTAAGTTATATTATAAGGTATTTTCAATGATAAACTACTACGTATTATAAGGTATTTTCAATGATACACTGCATATTAAGTTATATTATAAGGTATTTTCAATGATAAACTACTACGTATTATAAGGTATTTTCAACGATACACTGCATATTACGTTATATTATAAGGTATTTTCAATGATACACTGCATATTACGATATATTATAAGGTGTTTTCAATGATACACTGCATATTACGTTATATTATAAGGTATTTTCATTGATAGACTAGAAAAACCATATATTCTAAGGTATTTTGAATGATACACTGCATATTACGTTATATTATGAGGTATTTTCAATGATACACTGCATATTACGTTATATTATAAGGTATTTTCAAAGATACACTGCATATTAAGTTATATTATAAGGTATTTTCAATGATAAACTACTACGTATTATAAGGTATTTTCAATGATACACTGCATATTAAGTTATATTATAAGGTATTTTCAATGATAAACTACTACGTATTATAAGGTATTTTCAATGATACACTGCATATTACGTTATAAAATAAGGTATTTTCATTGATAGACTAGAATTACCATATATTCTAAGGTATTTTCAATGATACACTGCATATTACGTTATATGGGAAGGTATTTTCAATGATACACTGCATATTACGTTATATTATAAGGTATTTTCAATGATACACTGCGTATTACGTTATATGGGAAGGTATTTTCAATGATACACTGCATATTACGTTATATTATAAGGTATTTTCAATGATACACTGCTTATTACGTTATATTATAAGGTATTTTCAATGATAAACTACTACGTATTATAAGGTATTTTCAATGATACACTGCATATTACGTTATATTATAAGGGATTTTCAATGATACACTGCATATTACGTTATTTGGGAAGGTATTTTCAATGAAACACTGCATATTACGTTATATTATAAGGTATTTTCATTGATAGACAAGAATTACCATATATTCTAAGGTATTTTCAATGATACACTGCATATTACGTTATATTATAAGGTATTTTCAATGATACACTGCATATTACGTTATATTATGAGGTATTTTCAATGATACACTGCATATTACGTTATATTATAAGGTATTTTCAAAGATACACTGCATATTAAGTTATATTATAAGGTATTTTCAATTATAAACTACTACGTATTATAAGGTATTTTCAATGATACACTGCATATTAAGTTATATTATAAGGTATTTTCAATGATAAACTACTACGTATTATAAGGTATTTTCAACGATACACTGCATATTACGTTATATTATGAGGTATTTTCAATGATACACTCCATATTACGATATATTATAAGGTGTTTTCAATGATACACTGCATATTACGTTATATTATAAGGTATTTTCATTGATAGACTAGAAAAACCATATATTCTAAGGTATTTTCAATGATACACTGCATATTACGTTATATTATAAGGTATTTTCAAAGATACACTGCATATTAAGTTATATTATAAGGTATTTTCAATGATAAACTACTACGTATTATAAGGTATTTTCAATGATACACTGCATATTAAGTTATATTATAAGGTATTTTCAATGATAAACTACTACGTATTATAAGGTATTTTCAATGATACACTGCATATTACGTTATATTATAAGGTATTTTCAAAGATACACTACAAATAACGATATATTATAAGGTATTTTCAATGATACACTGCATATTACGTTATATGAGAAGGTATTTTCATTGATACACTACAAATTACGATATATTATCAGGTATTTTCAATGATACACTGCATATTACGTTATATGGGAAGGTATTTTCAATGATACACTGCATATTACGTTATATTATAAGG
>CAKAJI010000339.1:0-130165 GCA_916610255.1 Lasioglossum lativentre
GATACAATGCATATTACGTTATACTATATGGTATTTTCAATGATAGACTGCATATCACGTTATATTATAAGGTATTTTGAATAATACACTGCATATTACGTTATATTATAAGGCATTTTCAATGATACACTGCATATTACATTATATTATAAGGTATTTTCAATGATACTCTGCATATTACGTTATATTATGAGGTATTATCAATGATAGACTGCATATTACATTATATTATAAGGTATTTTTCTATGATACAGTGCATATTACGTTATATTATGAGGTATTTTCAATGATACACTGCATATTACGTTATATTATAAGGTATTTTGAATGATACTCTGCATATTACGTTACATTACAAGATATTTTCAATGATACACTGCTTATTACGTTACATTATAAGGTATTTTCAATGATACACTGCAAATATTACATTATATTATAAGGTATTTTCAATGATACACTGCATATTACATTATATTATAGGGTATTTTCAATGATACACTGCATATTACGTTATATTATAAGGTATTTCCAATGATTGACTGCATATTACGTAATATTATAAGGTATTTTCAATGATACACTGCATATTACGTAACATTATAAGGTATTTTCAATGATACACTGCATATTACATTATTTTATAGGGTATTTTCTATGATACACTGCATATTACGTTATATTATAAGGTATTTTCAATGATACACTGCATATTACGTTATATTATAAGGTATTTTCAATGATATACTGCATATTACGTTATATTATAACGCATTTTCAATGATAGACTGCATATTACGTTATATTATCTCGTATTTTCAATGATTGACTGCATATTACGTTATACTATATGGTATTTTCAATGATAGACTGCATATTACAATATATTATATGATATTTTCAATGATGGACTGCATATTACATTACATTATAAGGTATTTTGAATGATACACTGCATATTACATTACATTATAATGTATTTTCATTGATACACTGCATATTACGTTACATTATAAGGTATTTTCAATGATACACTGCATATTACGTTATATTATCACGTATTTTCAATGATTGACTGCATATTACGTTATACTATATGGTATTTTCAATGATAGACTGCATATCACGTTATATTATAAGGTATTTTGAATAATACACTGCATATTACATTATATTATAAGGTATTTTCAATGATACTCTGCATATTACGTTATATTATGAGGTATTATCAATGATAGACTGCATATTACATTATATTATAAGGTATTTTCTATGATACAGTGCATATTACGTTATATTATGAGGTATTTTCAATGATACACTGCATATTACGTTATATTATAAGGTATTTTTGAATGATACTCTGCATATTACGTTATATTATAAGGTATTTTCAATGATACACTGCATATTACGTTATATTATAGGGTATTTTCAATGATACACTGCATATTACGTTATAATATAAGGTATTTTCAATGATAGACTGCAAATATTACATTATATTATAAGGTATTTTCAATGATACACTGCATATTACATTATATTATAGGGTATTTTCAATGATACACTGCATATTACGTTATATTATAAGGTATTTTCAATGATAGACTGCAAATATTACATTATATTATAAGGTATTTTCAATGATACAATGCATATTACGTTATACTATATGGTATTTTCAATGATAGACTGCATATCACGTTATATTATAAGGTATTTTGAATAATACACTGCATATTACGTTATATTATAAGGCATTTTCAATGATACACTGCATATTACATTATATTATAAGGTATTTTGAATGATACTCTGCATATTACGTTATATTATAAGGTATTTTCAATGATACACTGCATATTACGTTATATTATAGGGTATTTTCAATGATACACTGCATATTACGTTATAATATAAGGTATTTTCAATGATAGACTGCAAATATTACATTATATTATAAGGTATTTTCAATGATACACTGCATATTACATTATATTATAGGGTATTTTCAATGATACACTGCATATTACGTTATATTATAAGGTATTTTCAATGATAGACTGCAAATATTACATTATATTATAAGGTATTTTCAATGATACAATGCATATTACGTTATACTATATGGTATTTTCAATGATAGACTGCATATCACGTTATATTATAAGGTATTTTGAATAATACACTGCATATTACGTTATATTATAAGGCATTTTCAATGATACACTGCATATTACATTATATTATAAGGTATTTTCAATGATACTCTGCATATTACGTTGTATTATGAGGTATTATCAATGATAGACTGCATATTACATTATATTATAAGGTATGTTCTATGATACAGTGCATATTACGTTATATTATAAGGTATTTTCAATGATACACTGCATATTACATTATATTATAGGGTATTTTCAATGATACACTGCATATTACATTATATTATAGGGTATTTTCAATGATACACTGCATATTACGTTATATTATAATGTATTTTCAATGATAGACTGCAAATATTACATTATATTATAAGGTATTTTCAATGATACAATGCATATTACGTTATACTATATGGTATTTTCAATGATGGACTGCATATTACATTACATTATAAGGTATTTTGAATGATACACTGCATATTACATTACATTATAATGTATTTTCATTGATACACTGCATATTACGTTACATTATAAGGTATTTTCAATGATACACTGCATATTACGTTATATTATCACGTATTTTCAATGATTGACTGCATATTACGTTATACTATATGGTATTTTCAATGATAGACTGCATATCACGTTATATTATAAGGTATTTTGAACAATACACTGCATATTACATTATATTATAAGGTATTTTCAATGATACTCTGCATATTACGTTATATTATGAGGTATTATCAATGATAGACTGCATATTACATTATATTATAAGGTATTTTCTATGATACAGTGCATATTACGTTATATTATGAGGTATTTTCAATGATACACTGCATATTACGTTATATTATAAGGTATTTTGAATGATACTCTGCATATTACGTTATATTATAAGGTATTTTCAATGATACACTGCATATTACGTTATATTATAGGGTATTTTCAATGATACACTGCATATTACGTTATAATATAAGGTATTTTCAATGATAGACTGCAAATATTACATTATATTATAAGGTATTTTCAATGATACACTGCATATTACATTATATTATAGGGTATTTTCAATGATACACTGCATATTACGTTATATTATAAGGTATTTTCAATGATAGACTGCAAATATTACATTATATTATAAGGTATTTTCAATGATACAATGCATATTACGTTATACTATATGGTATTTTCAATGATAGACTGCATATCACGTTATATTATAAGGTATTTTGAATAATACACTGCATATTACGTTATATTATAAGGCATTTTCAATGATACACTGCATATTACATTATATTATAAGGTATTTTCAATGATACTCTGCATATTACGTTGTATTATGAGGTATTATCAATGATAGACTGCATATTACATTATATTATAAGGTATGTTCTATGATACAGTGCATATTACGTTATATTATAAGGTATTTTCAATGATACACTGCATATTACATTATATTATAGGGTATTTTCAATGATACACTGCATATTACATTATATTATAGGGTATTTTCAATGATACACTGCATATTACGTTATATTATAATGTATTTTCAATGATAGACTGCAAATATTACATTATATTATAAGGTATTTTCAATCATACAATGCATATTACGTTATACTATATGGTATTTTCAATGATAGACTGCATATCACGTTATATTATAAGGTATTTTGAATAATACACTGCATATTACGTTATATTATAAGGCATTTTCAATGATACACTGCATATTACATTATATTATAAGGTATTTTCAATGATACTCTGCATATTACGTTATATTATGAGGTATTATCAATGATAGACTGCATATTACATTATATTATAAGGTATTTTCTATGATACAGTGCATATTACGTTATATTATGAGGTATTTTCAATGATACACTGCATATTACGTTATATTATAAGGTATTTTGAATGATACTCTGCATATTACGTTACATTACAAGATATTTTCAATGATACACTGCTTATTACGTTACATTATAAGGTATTTTCAATGATACACTGCAAATATTACATTATATTATAAGGTATTTTCAATGATACACTGTATATTACATTATATTATAGGGTATTTTCAATGATACACTGCATATTACGTTATATTATAAGGTATTTCCAATGATTGACTGCATATTACGTAATATTATAAGGTATTTTCAATGATACACTGCATATTACGTAACATTATAAGGTATTTTCAATGATACACTGCATATTACATTATTTTATAAGATATTTTCTATGATTCACTGCATATTACGTTATATTTTAAGGTATTTTCAATGATACACTGCATATTACGTTATATTATAAGGTATTTTCAATGATATACTGCATATTACGTTATATTATAACGCATTTTCAATGATAGACTGCATATTACGTTATATTATCTCGTATTTTCAATGATTGACTGCATATTACGTTATACTATATGGTATTTTCAATGATAGACTGCATATTACAATATATTATATGATATTTTCAATGATGGACTGCATATTACATTACATTATAAGGTATTTTGAATGATACACTGCATATTACATTACATTATAATGTATTTTCATTGATACACTGCATATTACGTTACATTATAAGGTATTTTCAATGATACACTGCATATTACGTTATATTATCACGTATTTTCAATGATTGACTGCATATTACGTTATACTATATGGTATTTTCAATGATAGACTGCATATCACGTTATATTATAAGGTATTTTGAATAATACACTGCATATTACATTATATTATAAGGTATTTTCAATGATACTCTGCATATTACGTTATATTATGAGGTATTATCAATGATAGACTGCATATTACATTATATTATAAGGTATTTTCTATGATACACTGCATATTACGTTATATTATCACGTATTTTTAATGATAGACTGCATATTACTATATATTATAAGGCATTTTCAATGAGACACTGCATATTACGTTATAATATAAGGCATTTTCAATGATACTCTGCATATTACATTATATTATAGGGTATTTTCAATGATAGACTGCATATTACGTTATATTATCACGTATTTTCAATGATAGACTGCATATCACGATGTATTATAAGGTATTTTCAATGATACACTGCATATTACGTTACATTATAAGGTATTGTCAATGATACACTGCATATTACGTTACATTATAAGGTATTGTCAATGATACACTGCATATTACATTATATTATAAGGTATTTTCTATGATACAGTGCATATTACGTTATATTATGAGGTATTTTCAATGGTAAACTGCATATTATGTTATATTATAAGGTATTTTCAATGATAGACTGCAAATATTACGTTGTATTATAAGGTATACTCAATGATACACTGCATATTACATTATATTATAAGGTATTTTCAATGATATACTGCATATTACGTTATATTATAAGGCATTTTCACTGATACACTGCATATTACGTTATATTATAAGGTATTTTCAATGATACACTGCATATTACATTATATTATAGGGTATTTTCAATGATGCACTGCATATTACGTTATATTATAAGGTATTTTCAATGATACACTGCATATTACGTAACATTATAAGGTATTTTCAATGATACACTGCATATTACGTTATATTATCACGTATTTTCTATAATTGACTGCATATTACGTAATATTATAAGGTATTTGCAATGATAGACTGCAAATATTACATTAAATTATAAGGTATTTTCAATGATACACTGCATATTACATTATATTATAGGGTATTTTCAGTGATACACTGCATATTACGTTATATTATAAGGTATTTTCAATGATACACTGCATATTACGTTATATTATAAGGTATTTTCAATGATACACTGCATATTACATTATATTATAGGGTATTTTCAATGATACACTGCATATTACGTTATATTATGAGGTATTATCAATGATAGACTGCATATTACTATATATTATAAGGCATTTTCAATGATACACTGCATATTACGTTATATTATAAGGCATTTTCAATGATACTCTGCATATTACGTTACATTATAAGGTATTTTCAATGATATACTGCATATCACGTTATATTATAAGGTATTTTCAATGATACTCTGCATATTACGTTATATTATGAGGTATTATCAATATTAGACTGCATATTACATTATATTATAAGGTATTTTCTATGATACAGTGCATATTACGTTATATTATGAGGTATTTTCAATGATACACTGCATATTACGTTATATTATAAGGTATTTTGAATGATACTCTGCATATTACGTTACATTACAAGATATTTTCAATGATACACTGCTTATTACGTTACATTATAAGGTATTTTCAATGATATACTGCATATTACGTTATATTATAAGGTATTTTCATTGATACACTGCATATTACATTATATTATAAGGTATTTTCAATGATACACTGCATATTACATTATATTATAGGGTATTTTCAATGATGCACTGCATATTACGTTATATTATAAGGTATTTTCAATGATACACTGCATATTACGTTATATTATAAGGTATTTTCAATGATACACTGCATATTACGTTATATTATCACGTATTTTTAATGATAGACTGCATATTACTGTATATTATAAGGCATTTTCAATGATACACTGCATATTACGTTATATTATAAGGCATTTTCAATGATACTCTGCATATTACATTATATTATAGGGTATTTTCAATGATAGACTGCATATTACGTTATATTATCACGTATTTTCAATGATAGACTGCATATCACGTTGTATTATAAGGTATTTTCAATGATACACTGCATATTACGTTACATTATAAGGTATTTTGAATGATACACTGCATATTACATTATATTATAAGGTATTTTCTATGATACAGTGCATATTACGTTATATTATGAGGTATTTTCAATGATACACTGCATATTACGTAATATTATAAGGTATTTTCAATGATAGACTGCAAATATTACATTATATTAAAAGGTATTTTCAATGATACACTGCATATTACATTATATTATAGGGTATTTTCAATGATAGACTGCATAACACGTTATATTATAAGCTATTTTCAATTATTCATTGCATATTACGTTATATTATAAGATATTTTCAATGATAGACTGCATATTACATTATATTATAAGGCATTTTCAATGATACACTGCATATTACATTATATTATAAGGTATTTTCAATGATACACTGCATATTACATTATATTATAGGGTATTTTCAATGATGCACTGCATATTACGTTATATTATAAGGTATTTTCAATGATACACTGCATATTACGTTATATTATAAGGTATTTTCAATGATACACTGCATATTACGTTATATTATCACGTATTTTTAATGATAGACTGCATATTACTGTATATTATAAGGCATTTTCAATGATACACTGCATATTACGTTATAATATAAGGCATTTTCAATGATACTCTGCATATTACATTATATTATAGGCTATTTTCAATGATAGACTGCATATTACGTTATATTATCACGTATTTTCAATGATAGACTGCATATCACGTTGTATTATAAGGTATTTTCAATGATACACTGCATATTACGTTACATTATAAGGTATTGTCAATGATACACTGCATATTACATTATATTATAAGGTATTTTCTATGATACAGTGCATATTACGTTATATTATGAGGTATTTTCAATGATACACTGCATATTACGTAATATTATAAGGTATTTTCAATGATAGACTGCAAATATTACATTATATTAAAAGGTATTTTCAATGATACACTGCATATTACATTATATTATAAGGTATTTGCAATGATAGACTGCAAATATTACATTAAATTATAAGGTATTTTCAATGATACACTGCATATTACAATATATTATAGGGTATTTTCAATGATACACTGCATATTACGTTATATTATAAGGTATTTTCAATGATACACTGCATATTACATTATATTATAAGGTATTTTCAATGATAGACTGCATAACACGTTATATTATAAGCTATTTTCAATTATTCATTGCATATTACGTTATATTATAAGATATTTTCAATGATAGACTGCATATTTCATTACATTATAATGTATTTTCAATGATACACTGCATATTACGTAACATTATAAGGTATTTTCAATGATACACTGCATATTACGTTATATTATCACGTATTTTCTATAATTGACTGCATATTACGTAATATTATAAGGTATTTGCAATGATAGACTGCAAATATTACATTAAATTATAAGGTATTTTCAATGATACACTGCATATTACATTATATTATAGGGTATTTTCAGTGATACACTGCATATTACGTTATATTATAAGGTATTTTCAATGATACACTGCATATTACGTTATATTATAAGGTATTTTCAATGATACACTGCATATTACATTATATTATAGGGTATTTTCAATGATACACTGCATATTACGTTATATTATGAGGTATTATCAATGATAGACTGCATATTACTATATATTATAAGGCATTTTCAATGATACACTGCATATTACGTTATATTATAAGGTATTTTCAATGATACTCTGCATATTACGTTATATTATAAGGTATTTTCAATGATATACTCCATATCACGTTATATTATAAGGTATTTTCAATGATACTCTGCATATTACGTTATATTATGAGGTATTATCAATATTAGACTGCATATTACATTATATTATAAGGTATTTTCTATGATACAGTGCATATTACGTTATATTATGAGGTATTTTCAATGATACACTGCATATTACGTTATATTATAAGGTATTTTGAATGATACTCTGCATATTACGTTACATTACAAGATATTTTCAATGATACACTGCTTATTACGTTACATTATAAGGTATTTTCAATGATATACTGCATATTACGTTATATTATAAGGTATTTTCATTGATACACTGCATATTACATTATATTATAAGGTATTTTCAATGATACACTGCATATTACATTATATTATAGGGTATTTTCAATGATGGACTGCATATTACGTTATATTATAAGGTATTTTCAATGATACACTTCATATTACGTTATATTATAAGGTATTTTCAATGATATCACTGCATATTACGTTATATTATAAAGTATTTTCAATGATCGACTGCATATTACTGTATATTATAAGGCATTTTCAATGATACACTGCATATTACGTTATAATATAAGGCATTTTCAATGATACTCTGCATATTACATTATATTATAGGGTATTTTCAATGATAGACTGCATATTACGTTATATTATCACGTATTTTCAATGATAGACTGCATATCACGTTGTATTATAAGGTATTTTCAATGATACACTGCATATTACGTTACATTATAAGGTATTGTCAATGATACACTGCATATTACATTATATTATAAGGTATTTTCTATGATACAGTGCATATTACGTTATATTATAAGGTATTTTCAATGATACACTGCATATTACGTAATATTATAAGGTATTTTCAATGATAGACTGCAAATATTACATTATATTAAAAGGTATTTTCAATGATACACTGCATATTACATTATATTATAGGGTATTTTCAATGATAGACTGCATAACACGTTATATTATAAGGTATTTTCAATTATTCATTGCATATTACGTTATATTATAAGATATTTTCAATGATAGACTGCATATTACAATATATTATATGATATTTTCAATGATGGACTGCATATTACATTACATTATAAGGTATTTTGAATGATACACTGCATATAACGATATATTATAAGGTATTTCCAATGATAGACTGCATATCACGTTATATTATGAGGTATTTTCAATGATACACTGCATATTACGTTATATTATCACGTATTTTCTATAATTGACTGCATATTACGTAATATTATAAGGTATTTGCAATGATAGACTGCAAATATTACATTAAATTATAAGGTATTTTCAATGATACACTGCATAGTACATTATATTATAGGGTATTTTCAATGATACACTGCATATTACGTTATATTATAAGGTATTTTCAATGATACACTGCATATTACGTTATATTATAAGGTATTTTCAATGATACACTGCATATTACATTATATTATAGGGTATTTTCAATGATACACTGCATATTACGTTATAATATAAGGTATTTTCAATGATAGACTGCAAATATTACATTATATTATAAGGTATTTTCAATGATACACTGCATATTACATTATATTATAAGGTATTTTCAATGATACACTGCATATTACGTTATATTATAAGGTATTTTCAATGATAGACTGCAAATATTACATTATATTATAAGGTATTTTCAATGATACTCTGCATATTACGTTATATTATAAGGTATTTTGAATGATACTCTGCATATTACGTTATATTATAAGGTATTTTCAATGATACACTGCATATTACGTTATATTATAAGGTATTTTCAATGATATACTGCATATTACGTTATATTATAACGCATTTTCAATGATAGACTGCATATTACGTTATATTATCACGTATTTTCAATGATTGACTGCATATTACATAATATTATAAGGTATTTTCAATGATAAACTGCAAATATTACATTATATTAAAAGGTATTTTCAATGATACACTGCATATTACATTATATTATAGGGTATTTTCAATGATACACTGCATATTACGTTATAATATAAGGTATTTTCAATGATAGACTGCAAATATTACATTATATTATAAGGTATTATCAATGATACACTGCATATTACATTATATTATAGGGTATTTTCAATGATACATGCATATTACGTTATATTATAAGGTATTTTCAATGATAGACTGCAAATATTACATTATATTAAAAGGTATTTTCAATGATACACTGCATATTACATTATATTATAGGGTATTTTCAATGATACACTGCATATTACGTTATAATATAAGGTATTTTCAATGATAGACTGCAAATATTACATTATATTATAAGGTATTTTCAATGATACACTGCATATTACATTATATTATAGGGTATTTTCAATGATACACTGCATATTACGTTATAATATAAGGTATTTTCAACGATCGACTGCAAATATTACATTATATTATAAGGCATTTTCAATGATACACTGCATATTACATTATATTATAGGGTATTTTCAATGATACACTGCATATTACGTTATATTATAAGGTATTTTCAATGATAGACTGCAAATATTACATTATATTATAAGGTATTTTCAATGATACACTGCATATTACATTATATTATAGGGTATTTTCAATGATACACTGCATATTACGTTATATTATAAGGTATTTCCAATGATTGACTGCATATTACGTAATATTATAAGGTATTTTCAATGATAGACTGCAAATATTACATTATATTAAAAGGTATTTTCAATGATACACTGCATATTACATTATATTATAGGGTATTTTCAATGATACACTGCATATTACGTTATAATATAAGGTATTTTCAATGATAGACTGCAAATATTACATTATATTATAAGGTATTTTCAATGATACACTGCATATTACATTATATTATAGGGTATTTTCAATGATACACTGCATATTACGTTATATTATCACGTATTTTCTATAATTGACTGCATATTACGTAATATTATAAGGTATTTGCAATGATAGACTGCAAATATTACATTAAATTATAAGGTATTTTCAATGATACACTGCATATTACATTATATTATAGGGTATTTTCAGTGATACACTGCATATTACGTTATATTATAAGGTATTTTCAATGATACACTGCATATTACGTTATATTATAAGGTATTTTCAATGATACACTGCATATTACATTATATTATAGGGTATTTTCAATGATACACTGCATATTACGTTATAATATAAGGTATTTTCAATGATAGACTGCAAATATTACATTATATTATAAGGTATTTTCAATGATACACTGCATATTACATTATATTATAGGGTATTTTCAATGATACACTGCATATTACGTTATATTATAAGGTATTTTCAATGATAGACTGCAAATATTACATTATATTATAAGGTATTTTCAATGATACAATGCATATTACGTTATACTATAGGGTATTTTCAATGATACACTGCATATTACGTTATATTATAAGGTATTTTCAATGATATACTGCATATTACGCTATATTAAAACGCATTTTCAATGATAGACTGCATATTACGTTATATTATCACGTATTTTCAATGATTGACTGCATATTACGTAATATTATAAGGTATTTTCAATGATAAACTGCAAATATTACATTATATTAAAAGGTATTTTCAATGATACACTGCATATTACATTATATTATAGGGTATTTTCAATGATACACTGCATATTACGTTATAATATAAGGTATTTTCAATGATAGACTGCAAATACTACATTATATTATAAGGTATTATCAATGATACACTGCATATTACATTATATTATAGGGTATTTTCAATGATACATGCATATTACGTAATATTATAAGGTATTTTCAATGATAGACTGCAAATATTACATTATATTAAAAGGTATTTTCAATGATACACTGCATATTACATTATATTATAGGGTATTTTCAATGATACACTGCATATTACGTTATAATATAAGGTATTTTCAATGATAGACTGCAAATATTACATTATATTATAAGGTATTTTCAATGATACACTGCATATTACATTATATTATAGGGTATTTTCAATGATACACTGCATATTACGTTATAATATAAGGTATTTTCAATGATAGACTGCAAATATTACATTATATTAAAAGGTATTTTCAATGATACACTGCATATTACATTATATTATAGGGTATTTTCAATGATACACTGCATATTACGTTATATTATCACGTATTTTTAATGATAGACTGCATATTACTGTATATTATAAGGCATTTTCAATGATACACTGCATATTACGTTATAATATAAGGCATTTTCAATGATACTCTGCATATTACATTATATTATAGGGTATTTTCAATGATAGACTGCATATTACGTTATATTATCACGTATTTTCAATGATAGACTGCATATCACGTTGTATTATAAGGTATTTTCAATGATACACTGCATATTACGTTACATTATAAGGTATTGTCAATGATACACTGCATATTACATTATATTATAAGGTATTTTCTATGATACAGTGCATATTACGTTATATTATGAGGTATTTTCAATGATACACTGCATATTACGTAATATTATAAGGTATTTTCAATGATAGACTGCAAATATTACATTATATTAAAAGGTATTTTCAATGATACACTGCATATTACATTATATTATAGGGTATTTTCAATGATAGACTGCATAACACGTTATATTATAAGCTATTTTCAATTATTCATTGCATATTACGTTATATTATAAGATATTTTCAATGATAGACTGCATATTACAATATATTATAAGGCATTTTCAATGATACACTGCATATTACATTATATTATAAGGTATTTTCAATGATACACTGCATATTACATTATATTATAGGGTATTTTCAATGATGCACTGCATATTACGTTATATTATAAGGTATTTTCAATGATACACTGCATATTACGTTATATTATAAGGTATTTTCAATGATACACTGCATATTACGTTATATTATCACGTATTTTTAATGATAGACTGCATATTACTGTATATTATAAGGCATTTTCAATGATACACTGCATATTACGTTATAATATAAGGCATTTTCAATGATACTCTGCATATTACATTATATTATAGGCTATTTTCAATGATAGACTGCATATTACGTTATATTATCACGTATTTTCAATGATAGACTGCATATCACGTTGTATTATAAGGTATTTTCAATGATACACTGCATATTACGTTACATTATAAGGTATTGTCAATGATACACTGCATATTACATTATATTATAAGGTATTTTCTATGATACAGTGCATATTACGTTATATTATGAGGTATTTTCAATGATACACTGCATATTACGTAATATTATAAGGTATTTTCAATGATAGACTGCAAATATTACATTATATTATAAGGTATTTTCAATGATACACTGCATATTACATTATATTATAAGGTATTTGCAATGATAGACTGCAAATATTACATTATATTATAAGGTATTTTCAATGATACACTGCATATTACATTATATTATAGGGTATTTTCAGTGATACACTGCATATTACGTTATATTATAAGGTATTTTCAATGATACACTGCATATTACATTATATTATAAGGTATTTTCAATGATAGACTGCATAACACGTTATATTATAAGCTATTTTCAATTATTCATTGCATATTACGTTATATTATAAGATATTTTCAATGATAGACTGCATATTTCATTACATTATAATGTATTTTCAATGATACACTGCATATTACGTAACATTATAAGGTATTTTCAATGATACACTGCATATTACGTTATATTATCACGTATTTTCTATAATTGACTGCATATTACGTAATATTATAAGGTATTTGCAATGATAGACTGCAAATATTACATTAAATTATAAGGTATTTTCAATGATACACTGCATATTACATTATATTATAGGGTATTTTCAGTGATACACTGCATATTACGTTATATTATAAGGTATTTTCAATGATACACTGCATATTACGTTATATTATAAGGTATTTTCAATGATACACTGCATATTACATTATATTATAAGGTATTTTCAATGATACACTGCATATTACGTTATATTATGAGGTATTATCAATGATAGACTGCATATTACTATATATTATAAGGCATTTTCAATGATACACTGCATATTACGTTATATTATAAGGCATTTTCAATGATACTCTGCATATTACGTTACATTATAAGGTATTTTCAATGATATACTGCATATCACGTTATATTATAAGGTATTTTCAATGATACTCTGCATATTACGTTATATTATGAGGTATTATCAATATTAGACTGCATATTACATTATATTATAAGGTATTTTCTATGATACAGTGCATATTACGTTATATTATGAGGTATTTTCAATGATACACTGCATATTACGTTATATTATAAGGTATTTTGAATGATACTCTGCATATTACGTTACATTACAAGATATTTTCAATGATACACTGCTTATTACGTTACATTATAAGGTATTTTCAATGATATACTGCATATTACGTTATATTATAAGGTATTTTCATTGATACACTGCATATTACATTATATTATAAGGTATTTTCAATGATACACTGCATATTACATTATATTATAGGGTATTTTCAATGATGCACTGCATATTACGTTATATTATAAGGTATTTTCAATGATACACTTCATATTACGTTATATTATAAGGTATTTTCAATGATACACTGCATATTACGTTATATTATCACGTATTTTTAATGATAGACTGCATATTACTGTATATTATAAGGCATTTTCAATGATACACTGCATATTACGTTATAATATAAGGCATTTTCAATGATACTCTGCATATTACATTATATTATAGGGTATTTTCAATGATAGACTGCATATTACGTTATATTATCACGTATTTTCAATGATAGACTGCATATCACGTTGTATTATAAGGTATTTTCAATGATACACTGCATATTACGTTACATTATAAGGTATTGTCAATGATACACTGCATATTACATTATATTATAAGGTATTTTCTATGATACAGTGCATATTACGTTATATTATAAGGTATTTTCAATGATACACTGCATATTACGTAATATTATAAGGTATTTTCAATGATAGACTGCAAATATTACATTATATTAAAAGGTATTTTCAATGATACACTGCATATTACATTATATTATAGGGTATTTTCAATGATAGACTGCATAACACGTTATATTATAAGCTATTTTCAATTATTCATTGCATATTACGTTATATTATAAGATATTTTCAATGATAGACTGCATATTACAATATATTATATGATATTTTCAATGATGGACTGCATATTACATTACATTATAAGGTATTTTGAATGATACACTGCATATAACGATATATTATAAGGTATTTCCAATGATAGACTGCATATCACGTTATATTATGAGGTATTTTCAATGATACACTGTATATTACGTTATATTATCACGTATTTTCTATAATTGACTGCATATTACGTAATATTATAAGGTATTTGCAATGATAGACTGCAAATATTACATTAAATTATAAGGTATTTTCAATGATACACTGCATAGTACATTATATTATAGGGTATTTTCAGTGATACACTGCATATTACGTTATATTATAAGGTATTTTCAATGATACACTGCATATTACGTTATATTATAAGGTATTTTCAATGATACACTGCATATTACATTATATTATAGGGTATTTTCAATGATACACTGCATATTACGTTATAATATAAGGTATTTTCAATGATAGACTGCAAATATTACATTATATTATAAGGTATTTTCAATGATACACTGCATATTACATTATATTATAAGGTATTTTCAATGATACACTGCATATTACGTTATATTATAAGGTATTTTCAATGATAGACTGCAAATATTACATTATATTATAAGGTATTTTCAATGATACTCTGCATATTACGTTATATTATAAGGTATTTTGAATGATACTCTGCATATTACGTTATATTATAAGGTATTTTCAATGATACACTGCATATTACGTTATATTATAAGGTATTTTCAATGATATACTGCATATTACGTTATATTATAACGCATTTTCAATGATAGACTGCATATTACGTTATATTATCACGTATTTTCAATGATTGACTGCATATTACATTACATTATAAGGTATTTTCAATGATAAACTGCAAATATTACATTATATTAAAAGGTATTTTCAATGATACACTGCATATTACATTATATTATAGGGTATTTTCAATGATACACTGCATATTACGTTATAATATAAGGTATTTTCAATGATAGACTGCAAATATTACATTATATTATAAGGTATTATCAATGATACACTGCATATTACATTATATTATAGGGTATTTTCAATGATACATGCATATTACGTAATATTATAAGGTATTTTCAATGATAGACTGCAAATATTACATTATATTAAAAGGTATTTTCAATGATACACTGCATATTACATTATATTATAGGGTATTTTCAATGATACACTGCATATTACGTTATAATATAAGGTATTTTCAATGATAGACTGCAAATATTACATTATATTATAAGGTATTTTCAATGATACACTGCATATTACATTATATTATAGGGTATTTTCAATGATACACTGCATATTACGTTATATTATAAGGTATTTTCAATGATAGACTGCAAATATTACATTATATTATAAGGCATTTTCAATGATACACTGCATATTACATTATATTATAGGGTATTTTCAATGATACACTGCATATTACGTTATATTATAAGGTATTTTCAATGATAGACTGCAAATATTACATTATATTATAAGGTATTTTCAATGATACACTGCATATTACATTATATTATAGGGTATTTTCAATGATACACTGCATATTACGTTATATTATAAGGTATTATCAATGATAGACTGCATATTACGTAATATTATAAGGCATTTTCAATGATAGACTGCAAATATTACATTATATTAAAAGGTATTTTCAATGATACACTGCATATTACATTATATTATAGGGTATTTTCAATGATACACTGCATATTACGTTATATTATAAGGTATTTTCAATGATAGACTGCAAATATTACATTATATTATAAGGTATTTTCAATGATACACTGCATATTACATTATATTATAGGGTATTTTCAATGATACACTGCATATTACGTTATATTATCACGTATTTTCTATAATTGACTGCATATTACGTAATATTATAAGGTATTTGCAATGATAGACTGCAAATATTACATTAAATTATAAGGTATTTTCAATGATACACTGCATATTACATTATATTATAGGGTATTGTCAATGATACACTGCATATTACGTTATATTATAAGGTATTTCTAATGATACACTGCATATTACGTTATATTATAAGGTATTTTCAAGGATACACTGCATATTACATTATATTATAGGGTATTTTCAATGATACACTGCATATTACGTTATAATATAAGGTATTTTCAATGATAGACTGCAAATATTACATTATATTATAAGGTATTTTCAATGATACACTGCATATTACATTATATTATAGGGTATTTTCAATGATACACTGCATATTACGTTATATTATAAGGTATTTTCAATGATAGACTGCAAATATTACATTATATTATAAGGTATTTTCAATGATACAGTGCATATTACGTTATACTATATGGTATTTTCAATGATAGTACAATGATAATACACTGCATATTACGTTATATTATAAGGTATTTTCAATGATATACTGCATATTACGCTATATTAAAACGCATTTTCAATGATAGACTGCATATTACGTTATATTATCACGTATTTTCAATGATTGACTGCATATTACGTAATATTATAAGGTATTTTCAATGATAAACTGCAAATATTACATTATATTAAAAGGTATTTTCAATGATACACTGCATATTACATTATATTATAGGGTATTTTCAATGATACACTGCATATTACGTTATAATATAAGGTATTTTCAATGATAGACTGCAAATACTACATTATATTATAAGGTATTATCAATGATACACTGCATATTACATTATATTATAGGGTATTTTCAATGATACATGCATATTACGTAATATTATAAGGTATTTTCAATGATAGACTGCAAATATTACATTATATTAAAAGGTATTTTCAATGATACACTGCATATTACATTATATTATAGGGTATTTTCAATGATACACTGCATATTACGTTATAATATAAGGTATTTTCAATGATAGACTGCAAATATTACATTATATTATAAGGTATTTTCAATGATACACTGCATATTACATTATATTATAGGGTATTTTCAATGATACACTGCATATTACGTTATAATATAAGGTATTTTCAATGATAGACTGCAAATATTACATTATATTAAAAGGTATTTTCAATGATACACTGCATATTACATTATATTATAGGGTATTTTCAATGATACACTGCATATTACGTTATAATATAAGGTATTTTCAATGATAGACTGCAAATATTACATTATATTATAAGGTATTTTCAATGATACACTGCATATTACATTATATTATAGGGTATTTTCAATGATACACTGCATATTACGTTATATTATAAGGTATTTTCAACGATCGACTGCAAATATTACATTATATTATAAGGCATTTTCAATGATACACTGCATATTACATTATATTATAGGGTATTTTCAATGATACACTGCATATTACGTTATAATATAAGGTATTTTCAATGATAGACTGCAAATATTACATTATATTATAAGGTATTTTCAATGATACACTGCATATTACATTATATTATAGGGTATTTTCAATGATACACTGCATATTACGTTATATTATAAGGTATTTCCAATGATTGACTGCATATTACGTAATATTATAAGGTATTTTCAATGATAGACTGCAAATATTACATTATATTAAAAGGTATTTTCAATGATACACTGCATATTACATTATATTATAGGGTATTTTCAATGATACACTGCATATTACGTTATAATATAAGGTATTTTCAATGATAGACTGCAAATATTACATTATATTATAAGGTATTTTCAATGATACACTGCATATTACATTATATTATAGGGTATTTTCAATGATACACTGCATATTACGTTATATTATCACGTATTTTCTATAATTGACTGCATATTACGTAATATTATAAGGTATTTTCAATGATAGACTGCAAATATTACATTAAATTATAAGGTATTTTCAATGATACACTGCATATTACATTATATTATAGGGTATTTTCAGTGATACACTGCATATTACGTTATATTATAAGGTATTTTCAATGATACACTGCATATTACGTTATATTATAAGGTATTTTCAATGATACACTGCATATTACATTATATTATAGGGTATTTTCAATGATACACTGCATATTACGTTATAATATAAGGTATTTTCAATGATAGACTGCAAATATTACATTATATTATAAGGTATTTTCAATGATACACTGCATATTACATTATATTATAGGGTATTTTCAATGATACACTGCATATTACGTTATATTATAATGTATTTTCAATGATAGACTGCAAATATTACATTATATTATAAGGTATTTTCAATGATACAATGCATATTACGTTATACTATATGGTATTTTCAATGATACACTGCATATTACGTTATATTATAAGGTATTTTCAATGATATACTGCATATTACGCTATGTTATAACGCATTTTCAATGATAGACTGCATATTACGTTATATTATCACGTATTTTCAATGATTGACTGCATATTACGTAATATTATAAGGTATTTTCAATGATAAACTGCAAATATTACATTATATTAAAAGGTATTTTCAATGATACACTGCATATTACATTATATTATAGGGTATTTTCAATGATACACTGCATATTACGTTATAATATAAGGTATTTTCAATGATAGACTGCAAATACTACATTATATTATAAGGTATTATCAATGATACACTGCATATTACATTATATTATAGGGTATTTTCAATGATACATGCATATTACGTAATATTATAAGGTATTTTCAATGATAGACTGCAAATATTACATTATATTAAAAGGTATTTTCAATGATACACTGCATATTACATTATATTATAGGGTATTTTCAATGATACACTGCATATTACGTTATAATATAAGGTATTTTCAATGATAGACTGCAAATATTACATTATATTATAAGGTATTTTCAATGATACACTGCATATTACATTATATTATAGGGTATTTTCAATGATACACTGCATATTACGTTATATTATAAGGTATTTTCAATGATAGACTGCAAATATTACATTATATTATAAGGCATTTTCAATGATACACTGCATATTACATTATATTATAGGGTATTTTCAATGATACACTGCATATTACGTTATAATATAAGGTATTTTCAATGATAGACTGCAAATATTACATTATATTATAAGGTATTTTCAATGATACACTGCATATTACATTATATTATAGGGTATTTTCAATGATACACTGCATATTACGTTATATTATAAGGTATTTCCAATGATTGACTGCATATTACGTAATATTATAAGGTATTTTCAATGATACACTGCAAATATTACATTATATTAAAAGGTATTTTCAATGATACACTGCATATTACATTATATTATAGGGTATTTTCAATGATACACTGCATATTACGTTATAATATAAGGTATTTTCAATGATAGACTGCAAATATTACATTATATTATAAGGTATTTTCAATGATACACTGCATATTACATTATATTATAGGGTATTTTCAATGATACACTGCATATTACGTTATATTATCACGTATTTTCTATAATTGACTGCATATTACGTAAAATTATAAGGTATTTGCAATGATAGACTGCAAATATTACATTAAATTATAAGGTATTTTCAATGATACACTGCATATTACATTATATTATAGGGTATTTTCAATGATACACTGCATATTACGTTATATTATAAGGTATTTTCAATGATACACTGCATATTACGTTATATTATAAGGTATTTTCAATGATACACTGCATATTACATTATATTATAGGGTATTTTCAATGATACACTGCATATTACGTTATAATATAAGGTATTTTCAATGATAGACTGCAAATATTACATTATATTATAAGGTATTTTCAATGATACACTGCATATTACATTATATTATAGGGTATTTTCAATGATACACTGCATATTACGTTATATTATAAGGTATTTTCAATGATAGACTGCAAATATTACATTATATTATAAGGTATTTTCAATGATACAATGCATATTACGTTATACTATATGGTATTTTCAATGATAGACTGCATATCACGTTATATTATAAGGTATTTTGAATAATACACTTCATATTACGTTATATTATAAGGCATTTTCAATGATACACTGCATATTACATTATATTATAAGGTATTTTCAATGATACTCTGCATATTACGTTATATTATGAGGTATTATCAATGATAGACTGCATATTACATTATATTATAAGGTATGTTCTATGATACAGTGCATATTACGTTATATTATGAGGTATTTTCAATGATACACTGCATATTACGTTATATTATAAGGTATTTTGAATGATACTCTGCATATTACGTTATATTATAAGGTATTTTCAATGATACACTGCATATTACGTTATATTATAAGGTATTTTCAATGATATACTGCATATTACGTTATATTATAACGCATTTTCAATGATAGACTGCATATTACGTTATATTATCACGTATTTTCAATGATTGACTGCATATTACGTAATATTATAAGGTATTTTCAATGATAATCCGCAAATATTACATTATATTAAAAGGTATTTTCAATGATACACTGCATATTACATTATATTATAGGGTATTTTCAATGATACACTGCATATTACGTTATAATATAAGGTATTTTCAATGATAGACTGCAAATATTACATTATATTATAAGGTATTTTCAATGATACACTGCATATTACATTATATTATAGGGTATTTTCAATGATACACTGCATATTACGTTATAATATAAGGTATTTTCAATGATAGACTGCAAATATTACATTATATTATAAGGTATTATCAATGATACACTGCATATTACATTATATTATAGGGTATTTTCAATGATACATGCATATTACGTTATATTATAAGGTATTTTCAATGATATACTGCAAATATTACATTATATTATAAGGTATTTTCAATGATACAATACATATTACGTTATACTATACGGTATTTTCAATGATAGACTGCATATCACGTTATATTATAAGGTATTTTGAATAATACACTGCATATTACGTTATATTATAAGGCATTTTCAATGATACACTGCATATTACATTATATTATAAGGTATTTTCAATGATACTCTGCATATTACGTTATATTATGAGGTATTATCAATGATAGACTGCATATTACATTATATTATAAGGTATTTTCTATGATACAGTGCATATTACGTTATATTATGAGGTATTTTCAATGATACACTGCATATTACGTTATATTATAAGGTATTTTGAATGATACTCTGCATATTACGTTATATTATAAGGTATTTTCAATGATACACTGCATATTACGTTATATTATAAGGTATTTTCAATGATATACTGCATATTACGTTATATTATAAGGCATTTTCAATGATAGACTGCAAATATTACATTATATTAGAAGGTATTTTCAATGATACACTGCATATTACATTATATTATAGGGTATTTTCAATGATACACTGCATATTACGTTGTATTATAAGGTATTTCCAATGATTGACTGCATATTACGTAATATTATAAGGTATTTTCAATGATAGACTGCAAATATTACATTATATTAAAAGGTATTTTCAATGATACACTGCATATTACATTATATTATAGGGTATTTTCAATGATACACTGCATATTACGTTATAATATAAGGTATTTCCAATGATTGACTGCATATTACGTAATATTATAAGGTATTTTCAATGATAGACTGCAAATATTACATTATATTAAAAGGTATTTTCAATGATACACTGCATATTACGTTATAATATAAGGTATTTTCAATGATAGACTGCAAATATTACATTATATTATAAGGTATTTTCAATGATACACTGCATATTACATTATATTATAGGGTATTTTCAATGATACACTGCATATTACGTTATATTATCACGTATTTTCTATAATTGACTGCATATTACGTAATATTATAAGGTATTTGCAATGATAGACTGCAAATATTACATTAAATTATAAGGTATTTTCAATGATACACTGCATATTACATTATATTATAGGGTATTTTCAGTGATACACTGCATATTACGTTATATTATAAGGTATTTTCAATGATACACTGCATATTACGTTATATTATAAAGTATTTTCAATGATACACTGCATATTACGTTGTATTATAAGGTATTTCCAATGATACATGCATATTACGTTATATTATAAGGTATTTTCAATGATAGACTGCAAATATTACATTATATTATAAGGTATTTTCAATGATACAATGCATATTACGTTATACTATATGGTATTTTCAATGATAGACTGCATATCACGTTATATTATAAGGTATTTTGAATGATACTCTGCATATTACGTTATATTATAAGGTATTTTCAATGATACACTGCATATTACGTTATATTATAAGGTATTTTCAATGATACACTGCATATTACGTTATTTTATAAGGCATTTTCAATGATAGACTGCAAATATTACATTATATTAGAAGGTATTTTCAATGATACACTGCATATTACATTATATTATAGGGTATTTTCAATGATACACTGCATATTACGTTGTATTATAAGGTATTTCCAATGATTCACTGCATATTACGTAATATTATAAGGTATTTTCAATGATAGACTGCAAATATTACATTATATTAAAAGGTATTTTCAATGATACACTGCATATTACATTATATTATAGGGTATTTTCAATGATACACTGCATATTCCGTTATAATATAAGGTATTTTCAATGATAGACTGCAAATATTACATTATATTATAAGGTATTTTGAATGATACACTGCATATTACATTATATTATAGGGTATTTTCAATGATACACTGCATATTACGTTATATTATAAGGTATTTCCAATGATTGACTGCATATTACGTAATATTATAAGGTATTTTCAATGATAGACTGCAAATATTACATTATATTAAAAGGTATTTTCAATGATACACTGCATATTACATTATATTATAGGGTATTTTCAATGATGCACTGCATATTACGTTATATTATAAGGTATTTTCAATGATACACTGCATATTACGTTATATTATAAGGTATTTTCAATGATACACTGCATATTACGTTATATTATCACGTATTTTTAATGATAGACTGCATATTACTGTATATTATAAGGCATTTTCAATGATACACTGCATATTACGTTATAATATAAGGCATTTTCAATGATACTCTGCATATTACATTATATTATAGGGTATTTTCAATGATAGACTGCATATTACGTTATATTATCACGTATTTTCAATGATAGACTGCATATCACGTTGTATTATAAGGTATTTTCAATGATACACTGCATATTACGTTACATTATAAGGTATTGTCAATGATACACTGCATATTACATTATATTATAAGGTATTTTCTATGATACAGTGCATATTACGTTATATTATGAGGTATTTTCAATGATACACTGCATATTACGTAATATTATAAGGTATTTTCAATGATAGACTGCAAATATTACATTATATTAAAAGGTATTTTCAATGATACACTGCATATTACATTATATTATAGGGTATTTTCAATGATAGACTGCATAACACGTTATATTATAAGCTATTTTCAATTATTCATTGCATATTACGTTATATTATAAGATATTTTCAATGATAGACTGCATATTACATTATATTATAAGGTATTTTCAATGATACACTGCATATTACATTATATTATAAGGTATTTTCAATGATACACTGCATATTACATTATATTATAGGGTATTTTCAATGATGCACTGCATATTACGTTATATTATAAGGTATTTTCAATGATACACTGCATATTACGTTATATTATAAGGTATTTTCAATGATACACTGCATATTACGTTATATTATCACGCATTTTCATTGATACACTGCATATTACATTATATTATAAGGTATTTTCAATGATACACTGCATATTACATTATATTATAGGGTATTTTCAATGATGCACTGCATATTACGTTATATTATAAGGTATTTTCAATGATACACTGCATATTACGTTATATTATAAGGTATTTTCAATGATACACTGCATATTACGTTATATTATCACGTATTTTCAATGATACACTGCATATTACGTTACATTATAAGGTATTGTCAATGATACACTGCATATTACATTATATTATAAGGTATTTTCTATGATACAGTGCATATTACGTTATATTATGAGGTATTTTCAATGATACACTGCATATTACGTAATATTATAATGTATTTTCAATGATAGACTGCAAATATTACATTATATTAAAAGGTATTTTCAATGATACACTGCATATTACATTATATTATAAGGTATTTGCAATGATAGACTGCAAATATTACATTAAATTATAAGGTATTTTCAATGATACACTGCATATTACAATATATTATAGGGTATTTTCAGTGATACACTGCATATTACGTTATATTATAAGGTATTTTCAATGATACACTGCATATTACATTATATTATAGGGTATTTTCAATGATAGACTGCATAACACGTTATATTATAAGCTATTTTCAATTATTCATTGCATATTACGTTATATTATAAGATATTTTCAATGATAGACTGCATATTTCATTACATTATAATGTATTTTCAATGATACACTGCATATTACGTAACATTATAAGGTATTTTCAATGATACACTGCATATTACGTTATATTATCACGTATTTTCTATAATTGACTGCATATTACGTAATATTATAAGGTATTTGCAATGATAGACTGCAAATATTACATTAAATTATAAGGTATTTTCAATGATACACTGCATATTACATTATATTATAGGGTATTTTCAGTGATACACTGCATATTACGTTATATTATAAGGTATTTTCAATGATACACTGCATATTACGTTATATTATAAGGTATTTTCAATGATACACTGCATATTACATTATATTATAGGGTATTTTCAATGATACACTGCATATTACGTTATATTATGAGGTATTATCAATGATAGACTGCATATTACTATATATTATAAGGCATTTTCAATGATACACTGCATATTACGTTATATTATAAGGCATTTTCAATGATACTCTGCATATTACGTTATATTATAAGGTATTTTCAATGATATACTCCATATCACGTTATATTATAAGGTATTTTCAATGATACTCTGCATATTACGTTATATTATGAGGTATTATCAATATTAGACTGCATATTACATTATATTATAAGGTATTTTCTATGATACAGTGCATATTACGTTATATTATGAGGTATTTTCAATGATACACTGCATATTACGTTATATTATAAGGTATTTTGAATGATACTCTGCATATTACGTTACATTACAAGATATTTTCAATGATACACTGCTTATTACGTTACATTATAAGGTATTTTCAATGATATACTGCATATTACGTTATATTATAAGGCATTTTCATTGATACACTGCATATTACATTATATTATAAGGTATTTTCAATGATACACTGCATATTACATTATATTATAGGGTATTTTCAATGATGCACTGCATATTACGTTATATTATAAGGTATTTTCAATGATACACTGCATATTACGTTATATTATAAGGTATTTTCAATGATACACTGCATATTACGTTATATTATCACGTATTTTTAATGATAGACTGCATATTACTGTATATTATAAGGCATTTTCAATGATACACTGCATATTACGTTATAATATAAGGCATTTTCAATGATACTCTGCATATTACATTATATTATAGGGTATTTTCAATGATAGACTGCATATTACGTTATATTATCACGTATTTTCAATGATAGACTGCATATCACGTTGTATTATAAGGTATTTTCAATGATACACTGCATATTACGTTACATTATAAGGTATTGTCAATGATACACTGCATATTACATTATATTATAAGGTATTTTCTATGATACAGTGCATATTACGTTATATTATGAGGTATTTTCAATGATACACTGCATATTACGTAATATTATAAGGTATTTTCAATGATAGACTGCAAATATTACATTATATTAAAAGGTATTTTCAATGATACACTGCATATTACATTATATTATAGGGTATTTTCAATGATAGACTGCATAACACGTTATATTATAAGCTATTTTCAATTATTCATTGCATATTACGTTATATTATAAGATATTTTCAATGATAGACTGCATATTACAATATATTATATGATATTTTCAATGATGGACTGCATATTACATTACATTATAAGGTATTTTGAATGATACACTGCATATAACGATATATTATAAGGTATTTCCAATGATAGACTGCATATCACGTTATATTATGAGGTATTTTCAATGATACACTGTATATTACGTTATATTATCACGTATTTTCTATAATTGACTGCATATTACGTAATATTATAAGGTATTTGCAATGATAGACTGCAAATATTACATTAAATTATAAGGTATTTTCAATGATACACTGCATAGTACATTATATTATAGGGTATTTTCAGTGATACACTGCATATTACGTTATATTATAAGGTATTTACAATGATACACTGCATATTACGTTATATTATAAGGTATTTTCAGTGATACACTGCATATTACGTTATATATTATAGGGTATTTTCAATGATACACTGCATATTACGTTATAATATAAGGTATTTTCAATGATAGACTGCAAATATTACATTATATTATAAGGTATTTTCAATGATACACTGCATATTACATTATATTATAAGGTATTTTCAATGATACACTGCATATTACGTTATATTATAAGGTATTTTCAATGATAGACTGCAAATATTACATTATATTATAAGGTATTTTCAATGATACTCTGCATATTACGTTATATTATAAGGTATTTTGAATGATACTCTGCATATTACGTTATATTATAAGGTATTTTCAATGATACACTGCATATTACGTTATATTATAAGGTATTTTCAATGATACACTGCATATTACGTTATATTATAACGCATTTTCAATGATAGACTGCATATTACGTTATATTATCACGTATTTTCAATGATTGACTGCATATTACATAATATTATAAGGTATTTTCAATGATAAACTGCAAATATTACATTATATTAAAAGGTATTTTCAATGATACACTGCATATTACATTATATTATAGGGTATTTTCAATGATACACTGCATATTACGTTATAATATAAGGTATTTTCAATGATAGACTGCAAATATTACATTATATTATAAGGTATTATCAATGATACACTGCATATTACATTATATTATAGGGTATTTTCAATGATACATGCATATTACGTAATATTATAAGGTATTTTCAATGATAGACTGCAAATATTACATTATATTAAAAGGTATTTTCAATGATACACTGCATATTACATTATATTATAGGGTATTTTCAATGATACACTGCATATTACGTTATAATATAAGGTATTTTCAATGATAGACTGCAAATATTACATTATATTATAAGGTATTTTCAATGATACACTGCATATTACATTATATTATAGGGTATTTTCAATGATACACTGCATATTACGTTATATTATAAGGTATTTTCAATGATAGACTGCAAATATTACATTATATTATAAGGCATTTTCAATGATACACTGCATATTACATTATATTATAGGGTATTTTCAATGATACACTGCATATTACGTTATAATATAAGGTATTTTCAATGATAGACTGCAAATATTACATTATATTATAAGGTATTTTCAATGATACACTGCATATTACATTATATTATAAGGTATTTTCAATGATACACTGCATATTACGTTATATTATAAGGTATTTCCAATGATTGACTGCATATTACGTAATATTATAAGGTATTTTCAATGATAGACTGCAAATATTACATTATATTAAAAGGTATTTTCAATGATACACTGCATATTACATTATATTATAGGGTATTTTCAATGATACACTGCATATTACGTTATAATATAAGGTATTTTCAATGATAGACTGCAAATATTACATTATATTATAAGGTATTTTCAATGATACACTGCATATTACATTATATTATAGGGTATTTTCAATGATACACTGCATATTACGTTATATTATCACGTATTTTCTATAATTGACTGCATATTACGTAAAATTATAAGGTATTTGCAATGATAGACTGCAAATATTACATTAAATTATAAGGTATTTTCAATGATACACTGCATATTACATTATATTATAGGGTATTTTCAGTGATACACTGCATATTACGTTATATTATAAGGTATTTTCAATGATACACTGCATATTACGTTATATTATAAGGTATTTTCAATGATACACTGCATATTACATTATATTATAGGGTATTTTCAATGATACACTGCATATTACGTTATAATATAAGGTATTTTCAATGATAGACTGCAAATATTACATTATATTATAAGGTATTTTCAATGATACACTGCATATTACATTATATTATAGGGTATTTTCAATGATACACTGCATATTACGTTATATTATAAGGTATTTTCAATGATAGACTGCAAATATTACATTATATTATAAGGTATTTTCAATGATACAATGCATATTACTTTATACAAGATATTTTCAATGATACACTGCTTATTACGTTACATTATATGGTATATTCAATGATATTCTGCTTATTACGCTATATTAAAACGCATTTTCAATGATAGACTGCATATTACGTTATATTATCACGTATTTTCAATGATTGACTGCATATTACGTAATATTATAAGGTATTTTCAATGATAAACTGCAAATATTACATTATATTAAAAGGTATTTTCAATGATACACTGCATATTACATTATATTATAGGGTATTTTCAATGATACACTGCATATTACGTTATAATATAAGGTATTTTCAATGATAGACTGCAAATACTACATTATATTATAAGGTATTATCAATGATACACTGCATATTACATTATATTATAGGGTATTTTCAATGATACATGCATATTACGTAATATTATAAGGTATTTTCAATGATAGACTGCAAATATTACATTATATTAAAAGGTATTTTCAATGATACACTGCATATTACATTATATTATAGGGTATTTTCAATGATACACTGCATATTACGTTATAATATAAGGTATTTTCAATGATAGACTGCAAATATTACATTATATTATAAGGTATTTTCAATGATACACTGCATATTACATTATATTATAGGGTATTTTCAATGATACACTGCATATTACGTTATAATATAAGGTATTTTCAATGATAGACTGCAAATATTACATTATATTAAAAGGTATTTTCAATGATACACTGCATATTACATTATATTATAGGGTATTTTCAATGATACACTGCATATTACGTTATAATATAAGGTATTTTCAATGATAGACTGCAAATATTACATTATATTATAAGGTATTTTCAATGATACACTGCATATTACATTATATTATAGGGTATTTTCAATGATACACTGCATATTACGTTATAATATAAGGTATTTTCAATGATAGACTGCAAATATTACATTATATTATAAGGCATTTTCAATGATACACTGCATATTACGTTATATTATAAGGTATTTCCAATGATTGACTGCATATTACGTAATATTATAAGGTATTTTCAATGATAGACTGCAAATATTACATTATATTAAAAGGTATTTTCAATGATACACTGCATATTACATTATATTATATCGTATTTTCAATGATACACTGCATATTACGTTATAATATAAGGTATTTTCAATGATAGACTGCAAATATTACATTATATTATAAGGTATTTTCAATGATACACTGCATATTACATTATATTATAGGGTATTTTCAATGATACACTGCATATTACGTTATATTATCACGTATTTTCTATAATTGACTGCATATTACGTAATATTATAAGGTATTTGCAATGATAGACTGCAAATATTACATTAAATTATAAGGTATTTTCAATGATACACTGCATATTACATTATATTATAGGGTATTTTCAATGATACACTGCATATTACGTTATATTATAAGGTATTTTCAATGATACACTGCATATTACGTTATATTATAAGGTATTTTCAATGATACACTGCATATTACATTATATTATAGGGTATTTTCAATGATACACTGCATATTACGTTATAATATAAGGTATTTTCAATGATAGACTGCAAATATTACATTATATTATAAGGTATTTTCAATGATACACTGCATATTACATTATATTATAGGGTATTTTCAATGATACACTGCATATTACGTTATATTATAAGGTATTTTCAATGATAGACTGCAAATATTACATTATATTATAAGGTATTTTCAATGATACAATGCATATTACGTTATACTATATGGTATTTTCAATGATACACTGCATATTACGTTATATTATAAGGTATTTTCAATGATATACTGCATATTACGCTATGTTATAACGCATTTTCAATGATAGACTGCATATTACGTTATATTATCACGTATTTTCAATGATTGACTGCATATTACGTAATATTATAAGGTATTTTCAATGATAAACTGCAAATATTACATTATATTAAAAGGTATTTTCAATGATACACTGCATATTACATTATATTATAGGGTATTTTCAATGATACACTGCATATTACGTTATAATATAAGGTATTTTCAATGATAGACTGCAAATACTACATTATATTATAAGGTATTATCAATGATACACTGCATATTACATTATATTATAGGGTATTTTCAATGATACATGCATATTACGTAATATTATAAGGTATTTTCAATGATAGACTGCAAATATTACATTATATTAAAAGGTATTTTCAATGATACACTGCATATTACATTATATTATAGGGTATTTTCAATGATACACTGCATATTACGTTATAATATAAGGTATTTTCAATGATAGACTGCAAATATTACATTATATTATAAGGTATTTTCAATGATACACTGCATATTACATTATATTATAGGGTATTTTCAATGATACACTGCATATTACGTTATATTATAAGGTATTTTCAACGATCGACTGCAAATATTACATTATATTATAAGGCATTTTCAATGATACACTGCATATTACATTATATTATAGGGTATTTTCAATGATACACTGCATATTACGTTATAATATAAGGTATTTTCAATGATAGACTGCAAATATTACATTATATTATAAGGTATTTTCAATGATACACTGCATATTACATTATATTATAGGGTATTTTCAATGATACACTGCATATTACGTTATATTATAAGGTATTTCCAATGATTGACTGCATATTACGTAATATTATAAGGTATTTTCAATGATACACTGCAAATATTACATTATATTAAAAGGTATTTTCAATGATACACTGCATATTACATTATATTATAGGGTATTTTCAATGATACACTGCATATTACGTTATAATATAAGGTATTTTCAATGATAGACTGCAAATATTACATTATATTATAAGGTATTTTCAATGATACACTGCATATTACATTATATTATAGGGTATTTTCAATGATACACTGCATATTACGTTATATTATCACGTATTTTCTATAATTGACTGCATATTACGTAATATTATAAGGTATTTGCAATGATAGACTGCAAATATTACATTAAATTATAAGGTATTTTCAATGATACACTGCATATTACATTATATTATAGGGTATTTTCAGTGATACACTGCATATTACGTTATATTATAAGGTATTTTCAATGATACACTGCATATTACGTTATATTATAAGGTATTTTCAATGATACACTGCATATTACATTATATTATAGGGTATTTTCAATGATACACTGCATATTACGTTATAATATAAGGTATTTTCAATGATAGACTGCAAATATTACATTATATTATAAGGTATTTTCAATGATACACTGCATATTACATTATATTATAGGGTATTTTCAATGATACACTGCATATTACGTTATATTATAAGGTATTTTCAATGATAGACTGCAAATATTACATTATATTATAAGGTATTTTCAATGATACAATGCATATTACGTTATACTATATGGTATTTTCAATGATAGACTGCATATCACGTTATATTATAAGGTATTTTGAATAATACACTTCATATTACGTTATATTATAAGGCATTTTCAATGATACACTGCATATTACATTATATTATAAGGTATTTTCAATGATACTCTGCATATTACGTTATATTATGAGGTATTATCAATGATAGACTGCATATTACATTATATTATAAGGTATGTTCTATGATACAGTGCATATTACGTTATATTATGAGGTATTTTCAATGATACACTGCATATTACGTTATATTATAAGGTATTTTGAATGATACTCTGCATATTACGTTATATTATAAGGTATTTTCAATGATACACTGCATATTACGTTATATTATAAGGTATTTTCAATGATATACTGCATATTACGTTATATTATAACGCATTTTCAATGATAGACTGCATATTACGTTATATTATCACGTATTTTCAATGATTGACTGCATATTACGTAATATTATAAGGTATTTTCAATGATAATCCGCAAATATTACATTATATTAAAAGGTATTTTCAATGATACACTGCATATTACATTATATTATAGGGTATTTTCAATGATACACTGCATATTACGTTATAATATAAGGTATTTTCAATGATAGACTGCAAATATTACATTATATTATAAGGTATTTTCAATGATACACTGCATATTACATTATATTATAGGGTATTTTCAATGATACACTGCATATTACGTTATAATATAAGGTATTTTCAATGATAGACTGCAAATATTACATTATATTATAAGGTATTATCAATGATACACTGCATATTACATTATATTATAGGGTATTTTCAATGATACATGCATATTACGTTATATTATAAGGTATTTTCAATGATATACTGCAAATATTACATTATATTATAAGGTATTTTCAATGATACAATACATATTACGTTATACTATACGGTATTTTCAATGATAGACTGCATATCACGTTATATTATAAGGTATTTTGAATAATACACTGCATATTACGTTATATTATAAGGCATTTTCAATGATACACTGCATATTACATTATATTATAAGGTATTTTCAATGATACTCTGCATATTACGTTATATTATGAGGTATTATCAATGATAGACTGCATATTACATTATATTATAAGGTATTTTCTATGATACAGTGCATATTACGTTATATTATGAGGTATTTTCAATGATACACTGCATATTACGTTATATTATAAGGTATTTTGAATGATACTCTGCATATTACGTTATATTATAAGGTATTTTCAATGATACACTGCATATTACGTTATATTATAAGGTATTTTCAATGATATACTGCATATTACGTTATATTATAAGGCATTTTCAATGATAGACTGCAAATATTACATTATATTAGAAGGTATTTTCAATGATACACTGCATATTACATTATATTATAGGGTATTTTCAATGATACACTGCATATTACGTTGTATTATAAGGTATTTCCAATGATTGACTGCATATTACGTAATATTATAAGGTATTTTCAATGATAGACTGCAAATATTACATTATATTAAAAGGTATTTTCAATGATACACTGCATATTACATTATATTATAGGGTATTTTCAATGATACACTGCATATTACGTTATAATATAAGGTATTTCCAATGATTGACTGCATATTACGTAATATTATAAGGTATTTTCAATGATAGACTGCAAATATTACATTATATTAAAAGGTATTTTCAATGATACACTGCATATTACGTTATATTATAAGGTATTTTCAATGATAGACTGCAAATATTACATTATATTATAAGGTATTTTCAATGATACACTGCATATTACATTATATTATAGGGTATTTTCAATGATACACTGCATATTACGTTATATTATCACGTATTTTCTATAATTGACTGCATATTACGTAATATTATAAGGTATTTGCAATGATAGACTGCAAATATTACATTAAATTATAAGGTATTTTCAATGATACACTGCATATTACATTATATTATAGGGTATTTTCAGTGATACACTGCATATTACGTTATATTATAAGGTATTTTCAATGATACACTGCATATTACGTTATATTATAAAGTATTTTCAATGATACACTGCATATTACGTTGTATTATAAGGTATTTCCAATGATACATGCATATTACGTTATATTATAAGGTATTTTCAATGATAGACTGCAAATATTACATTATATTATAAGGTATTTTCAATGATACAATGCATATTACGTTATACTATATGGTATTTTCAATGATAGACTGCATATCACGTTATATTATAAGGTATTTTGAATGATACTCTGCATATTACGTTATATTATAAGGTATTTTCAATGATACACTGCATATTACGTTATATTATAAGGTATTTTCAATGATACACTGCATATTACGTTATATTATAAGGCATTTTCAATGATAGACTGCAAATATTACATTATATTAGAAGGTATTTTCAATGATACACTGCATATTACATTATATTATAGGGTATTTTCAATGATACACTGCATATTACGTTGTATTATAAGGTATTTCCAATGATTCACTGCATATTACGTAATATTATAAGGTATTTTCAATGATAGACTGCAAATATTACATTATATTAAAAGGTATTTTCAATGATACACTGCATATTACATTATATTATAGGGTATTTTCAATGATACACTGCATATTCCGTTATAATATAAGGTATTTTCAATGATAGACTGCAAATATTACATTATATTATAAGGTATTTTGAATGATACACTGCATATTACATTATATTATAGGGTATTTTCAATGATACACTGCATATTACGTTATATTATAAGGTATTTCCAATGATTGACTGCATATTACGTAATATTATAAGGTATTTTCAATGATAGACTGCAAATATTACATTATATTAAAAGGTATTTTCAATGATACACTGCATATTACATTATATTATAGGGTATTTTCAATGATACACTGCATATTACGTTATAATATAAGGTATTTTCAATGATAGACTGCAAATATTACATTATATTATAAGGTATTTTCAATGATACACTGCATATTACATTATATTATAGGGTATTTTCAATGATACACTGCATATTACATTATATTATAGGGTATTTTCAATGATACACTGCATATTACGTTATATTATAATGTATTTTCAATGATAGACTGCAAATATTACATTATATTATAAGGTATTTTCAATGATACAATGCATATTACGTTATACTATATGGTATTTTCAATGATAGACTGCATATCACGTTATATTATAAGGTATTTTGAATAATACACTGCATATTACGTTATATTATAAGGCATTTTCAATGATACACTGCATATTACATTATATTATAAGGTATTTTCAATGTTACTCTGCATATTACGTTATATTATGAGGTATTATCAATGATAGACTGCATATTACATTATATTATAAGGTATTTTCTATGATACAGTGCATATTACGTTATATTATGAGGTATTTTCAATGATACACTGCATATTACGTTATATTATAAGGTATTTTGAATGATACTCTGCATATTACGTTATATTATAAGGTATTTTCAATGATACACTGCATATTACGTTATATTATAAGGTATTTTCAATGATATACTGCATATTCCGTTATATTATAACGCATTTTCAATGATAGACTGCATATTACGTTATATTATCACGTATTTTCAATGATTGACTGCATATTACGTAATATTATAAGGTATTTTCAATGATAAACTGCAAATATTACATTATATTAAAAGGTATTTTCAATGATACACTGCATATTACATTATATTATAGGGTATTTTCAATGATACACTGCATATTACGTTATAATATAAGGTATTTTCAATGATAGACTGCAAATATTACATTATATTATAAGGTATTATCAATGATACACTGCATATTACATTATATTATAGGGTATTTTCAATGATACATGCATATTACGTTATATTATAAGGTATTTTCAATGATAGACTGCAAATATTACATTATATTATAAGGTATTTTCAATGATACAATGCATATTACGTTATACTATACGGTATTTTCAATGATAGACTGCATATCACGTTATATTATAAGGTATTTTGAATAATACACTGCATATTACGTTATATTATAAGGCATTTTCAATGATACACTGCATATTACATTATATTATAAGGTATTTTCAATGATACTCTGCATATTACGTTATATTATGAGGTATTATCAATGATAGACTGCATATTACATTATATTATAAGGTATTTTCTATGATACAGTGCATATTACGTTATATTATGAGGTATTTTCAATGATACACTGCATATTACGTTATATTATAAGGTATTTTCAATGATATACTGCATATTACGTTATATTATAAGGCATTTTCAATGATAGACTGCAAATATTACATTATATTAGAAGGTATTTTCAATGATACACTGCATATTACATTATATTATAGGGTATTTTCAATGATACACTGCATATTACGTTGTATTATAAGGTATTTCCAATGATTGACTGCATATTACGTAATATTATAAGGTATTTTCAATGATAGACTGCAAATATTACATTATATTAAAAGGTATTTTCAATGATACACTGCATATTACATTATATTATAGGGTATTTTGAATGATACTCTGCATATTACGTTATATTATAAGGTATTTTCAATGATAAACTGCATATTACGTTATATTATAAGGTATTTTCAATGATATACTGCATATTACGTTATTTTATAAGGCATTTTCAATGATAGACTGCAAATATTACATTATATTAGAAGGTATTTTCAATGATACACTGCATATTACATTATTTTATAGGGTATTTTCAATGATACACTGCATATTACGTTGTATTATAAGGTATTTCCAATGATTGACTGCATATTACGTAATATTATAAGGTATTTTCAATGATAGACTGCAAATATTACATTATATTAAAAGCTATTTTCAATGATACACTGCATATTACATTATATTATAGGGTATTTTCAATGATACACTGCATATTACGTTATAATATAAGGTATTTTCAATGATAGACTGCAAATATTACATTATATTATAAGGTATTTTCAATGATACACTGCATATTACATTATATTATAGGGTATTTTCAATGATACACTGCATATTACGTTATATTATAAGATATTTTCAATGATACACTGCATACTACTATATATTATAAGATATTTTCAATGATAGACTGCATAACACTTTATATTATAATCTATTTTCAATTATTCATTGCATATTACGTTATATTATAAGATATTTTCAATGATAGACTGCATATTACATTACATTATTATGTATTTTCAATGATACACTGCATATTACGTAACATTATAAGGTATTTTCAATGATACACTGCATATTACGTTATATTATCACGTATTTTCTATAATTGACTGCATATTACGTAATATTATAAGGTATTTTCAATGATAAACTGCAAATATTACATTATATTAAAAGGTATTTTCAATGATACACTGCATATTACATTATATTATAGGGTATTTTCAATGATACACTGCATATTACGTTATAATATAAGGTATTTTCAATGATAGACTGCAAATATTACATTATATTATAAGGTATTTTCAATGATACACTGCATATTACGTTATATTATAAGATATTTTCAATGATAGACTGCATATTACAATATATTATATGATATTTTCAATGATGGAATGCATATTACGTTACATTATAAGGTATTTTCAATGATACACTGCATATTACGTTACATTATAAGGTATTTTCAATGATACACTGCATATTACGTTATATTATAAGGTATTTTCAATGATACACTGCATATTACGTTGTATTATAAGGTATTTCCAATGATTGACTGCATATTACGTAATATTATAAGGTATTTTCAATGATAGACTGCAAATATTACATTATATTAAAAGCTATTTTCAATGATACACTGCATATTACATTATATTATAGGGTATTTTCAATGATACACTGCATATTACGTTATAATATAAGGTATTTTCAATGATAGACTGCAAATATTACATTATATTATAAGGTATTTTCAATGATACACTGCATATTACATTATATTATAGGGTATTTTCAATGATACACTGCATATTACGTTATATTATAAGATATTTTCAATGATACACTGCATATTACTATATATTATAAGATATTTTCAATGATAGACTGCATAACACGTTATATTATAAGCTATTTTCAATTATTCATTGCATATTACGTTATATTATAAGATATTTTCAATGATAGACTGCATATTACATTACATTATTATGTATTTTCAATGATACACTGCATTTACGTAACATTATAAGGTATTTTCAATGATACACTGCATATTACGTTATATTATCACGTATTTTCTATAATTGACTGCATATTACGTAATATTATAAGGTATTTTCAATGATAAACTGCAAATATTACATTATATTAAAAGGTATTTTCAATGATACACTGCATATTACATTATATTATAGGGTATTTTCAATGATACACTGCATATTACGTTATAATATAAGGTATTTTCAATGATAGACTGCAAATATTACATTATATTATAAGGTATTTTCAATGATACACTGCATATTACGTTATATTATAAGATATTTTCAATGATGGACTGCATATTACATTACATTATAAGGTATTTTGAATGATACACTGCATATAACGATATATTATAAGGTATTTCCAATGATAGACTGCATATCACGTTATATTATAAGGTATTTTCAATGATACACTGCATATTACGTTATATTATCACGTATTTTCAATGATTGACTGCATATTACATTATATTATAAGGTATTTTCAATGATACACTGCATATTACGTTATATTATAAGATATTTTCAATGATAGACTGCATATTACAATATATTATATGATATTTTCAATGATGGACTGCATATTACATTACATTATAAGGTATTTTGAATGATACACTGCATATAACGATATATTATAAGGTATTTCCAATGATAGACTGCATATCACGTTATATTATGAGGTATTTTCAATGATACACTGCATATTACGTTATATTATAAGGTATTTTCAATGATATACTGCATATTACGTTATATTATAACGCATTTTCAATGATAGACTGCATATTACGTTATATTATCACGTATTTTCAATGATTGACTGCATATATTACATTATATTAAAAGGTATTTTCAATGATACACTGCATATTACATTATATTATAGGGTATTTTCAATGATACACTGCATATTACGTTATAATATAAGGTATTTTCAATGATAGACTGCAAATATTACATTATATTATAAGGTGTTTTCAATGATACACTGCATATTACATTATATTATAGGGTATTTTCAATGATACACTGCATATTACGTTATATTATAAGGTATTTTCAATAATACACTGCATATCACGTTATATTATAAGGTATTTTCAATGATACTCTGCATATTACGTTATATTATGAGGTATTATCAATGATAGACTGCATATTATATTATATTATAAGTTATTTTCTATGATACAGTGCATATTACGTTATATTATGAGGTATTTTCAATGATACACTGCATATTACGTTATATTATAAGGTATTTTGAATGATACTCTGCATATTACGTTACATTACAAGATATTTTCAATGATACACTGCTTATTACGTTACATTATAAGGTATTTTCAATGATACACTGCAAATATTACATTATATTATAAGGTATTTTCAATGATACACTGCATATTACATTATATTATAGGGTATTTTCAATGATACACTGCATATTACATTATATTATAGGGTATTTTGAATAATACACTGCATATTACGTTATATTATAAGGCATTTTCAATGATACACTGCATATTACATTATATTATAAGGTATTTTCAATGATACTCTGCATGTTACGTTATATTATGAGGTATTATCAAAGATAGACTGCATATTACATTATATTATAAGGTATTTTCTATGATACAGTGCATATTACGTTATATTATGAGGTATTTTCAATGATACACTGCATATTACGTTATATTATTAGGTATTTTGAATGATACTCTGCATATTACGTTATATTATAAGGTATTTTCAATGATACACTGCATATTACGTTATATTATAAGGTATTTTCAATGATATACTGCATATTACGTTATATTATAACGCATTTTCAATGATAGACTGCATATTACGTTATATTATCACGTATTTTCAATGATTGACTGCATATTACGTAATATTATAAGGTATTTTCAATGATAGACTGCAAATATTACATTATATTAAAAGGTATTTTCAATGATACACTGCATATTACGTTATATTATAGGGTATTTTCAATGATACACTGCATATTACGTTATAATATAAGGTATTTTCAATGATAGACTGCAAATATTACATTATATTATAAGGTATTTTCAATGATACACTGCATATTACATTATATTATAGGGTATTTTCAATGATACACTGCATATTACGTTATATTATAAGGTATTTTCAATGATACACTGCATATTACTATATATTATAAGATATTTTCAATGATAGACTGCATAACACGTTATATTATAAGCTATTTTCAATTATTCATTGCATATTACGTTATATTATAAGATATTTTCAATGATAGACTGCATATTACATTACATTATAATGTATTTTCAATGATACACTGCATATTACGTTATATTATGAGGTATTTTCAATGATACACTGCATATTACGTTATATTATTAGGTATTTTGAATGATACTCTGCATATTACGTTATATTATAAGGTATTTTCAATGATACACTGCATATTACGTTATATTATAAGGTATTTTCAATGATATACTGCATATTACGTTATATTATAACGCATTTTCAATGATAGACTGCATATTACGTTATATTATCACGTATTTTCAATGATTGACTGCATATTACGTAATATTATAAGGTATTTTCAATGATAGACTGCAAATATTACATTATATTAAAAGGTATTTTCAATGATACACTGCATATTACATTATATTATAGGGTATTTTCAATGATACACTGCATATTACGTTATAATATAAGGTATTTTCAATGATAGACTGCAAATATTACATTATATTATAAGGTATTATCAATGATACACTGCATATTACATTATATTATAGGGTATTTTCAATGATACATGCATATTACGTTATATTATAAGGTATTTTCAATGATAGACTGCAAATATTACATTATATTATAAGGTATTTTCAATGATACAATGCATATTACGTTATACTATACGGTATTTTCAATGATAGACTGCATATCACGTTATATTATAGGGTATTTTGAATAATACACTGCATATTACGTTATATTATAAGGCATTTTCAATGATACACTGCATATTACATTATATTATAAGGTATTTTCAATGATACTCTGCATATTACGTTATATTATGAGGTATTATCAATGATAGACTGCATATTACATTATATTATAAGGTATTTTCTATGATACAGTGCATATTACGTTATATTATGAGGTATTTTCAATGATACACTGCATATTACGTTATATTATAAGGTATTTTCAATGATATACTGCATATTACGTTATTTTATAAGGCATTTTCAATGATAGACTGCAAATATTACATTATATTAGAAGGTATTTTCAATGATACACTGCATATTACATTATATTATAGGGTATTTTCAATGATACACTGCATATTACGTTGTATTATAAGGTATTTCCAATGATTGACTGCATATTACGTAATATTATAAGGTATTATCAATGATAGACTGCAAATATTACATTATATTAAAAGGTATTTTCAATGATACACTGCATATTACATTATATTATAGGGTATTTTGAATGATACTCTGCATATTACGTTATATTATAAGGTATTTTCAATGATACACTGCATATTACGTTATATTATAAGGTATTTTCAATGATATACTGCATATTACGTTATTTTATAAGGCATTTTCAATGATAGACTGCAAATATTACATTATATTAGAAGGTATTTTCAATGATACACTGCATATTACATTATTTTATAGGGTATTTTCAATGATACACTGCATATTACGTTGTATTATAAGGTATTTCCAATGATTGACTGCATATTACGTAATATTATAAGGTATTTTCAATGATAGACTGCAAATATTACATTATATTAAAAGCTATTTTCAATGATACACTGCATATTACATTATATTATAGGGTATTTTCAATGATACACTGCATATTACGTTATAATATAAGGTATTTTCAATGATAGACTGCAAATATTACATTATATTATAAGGTATTTTCAATGATACACTGCATATTACATTATATTATAGTGTATTTTCAATGATACACTGCATATTACGTTATATTATAAGATATTTTCAATGATACACTGCATACTACTATATATTATAAGATATTTTCAATGATAGACTGCATAACACTTTATATTATAATCTATTTTCAATTATTCATTGCGTATTACGTTATATTATAAGATATTTTCAATGATAGACTGCATATTACATTACATTATTATGTATTTTCAATGATACACTGCATATTACGTAACATTATAAGGTATTTTCAATGATACACTGCATATTACGTTATATTATCACGTATTTTCTATAATTGACTGCATATTACGTAATATTATAAGGTATTTTCAATGATAAACTGCAAATATTACATTATATTAAAAGGTATTTTCAATGATACACTGCATATTACATTATATTATAGGGTATTTTCAATGATACACTGCATATTACGTTATAATATAAGGTATTTTCAATGATACACTGCATATTACATTATATTATAGGGTATTTTCAATGATACACTGCATATTACATTATATTATAGGGTATTTTGAATAATACACTGCATATTACGTTATATTATAAGGCATTTTCAATGATACACTGCATATTACATTATATTATAAGGTATTTTCAATGATACTCTGCATGTTACGTTATATTATGAGGTATTATCAAAGATAGACTGCATATTACATTATATTATAAGGTATTTTCTATGATACAGTGCATATTACGTTATATTATGAGGTATTTTCAATGATACACTGCATATTACGTTATATTATTAGGTATTTTGAATGATACTCTGCATATTACGTTATATTATAAGGTATTTTCAATGATACACTGCATATTACGTTATATTATAAGGTATTTTCAATGATATACTGCATATTACGTTATATTATAACGCATTTTCAATGATAGACTGCACATTACGTTATATTATCACGTATTTTCAATGATTGACTGCATATTACGTAATATTATAAGGTATTTTCAATGATAGACTGCAAATATTACATTATATTAAAAGGTATTTTCAATGATACACTGCATATTACATTATATTATAGGGTATTTTCAATGATACACTGCATATTACGTTATAATATAAGGTATTTTCAATGATAGACTGCAAATATTACATTATATTATAAGGTATTTTCAATGATACACTGCATATTACATTATATTATAGGGTATTTTCAATGATACACTGCATATTACGTTATATTATAAGGTATTTTCAATGATACACTGCATATTACTATATATTATAAGATATTTTCAATGATAGACTGCATAACACGTTATATTATAAGCTATTTTCAATTATTCATTGCATATTACGTTATATTATAAGATATTTTCAATGATAGACTGCATATTACATTACATTATAATGTATTTTCAATGATACACTGCATATTACGTAACATTATGAGGTATTTTCAATGATACACTGCATATTACGTTATATTATTAGGTATTTTGAATGATACTCTGCATATTACGTTATATTATAAGGTATTTTCAATGATACACTGCATATTACGTTATATTATAAGGTATTTTCAATGATACACTGCATATTACGTTATATTATAACGCATTTTCAATGATAGACTGCATATTACGTTATATTATCACGTATTTTCAATGATTGACTGCATATTACGTAATATTATAAGGTATTTTCAATGATAGACTGCAAATATTACATTATATTAAAAGGTATTTTCAATGATACACTGCATATTACATTATATTATAGGGTATTTTCAATGATACACTGCATATTACGTTATAATATAAGGTATTTTCAATGATAGACTGCAAATATTACATTATATTATAAGGTATTTTCAATGATACACTGCATATTACATTATATTATAGGGTATTTTCAATGATACACTGCATATTACGTTATAATATAAGGTATTTCCAATGATTGACTGCATATTACGTAATATTATAAGGTATTTTCAATGATAGACTGCAAATATTACATTATATTAAAAGGTATTTTCAATGATACACTGCATATTACGTTATACTATATGGTATTTTCAATGATAGACTGCATATCACGTTATATTATAAGGTATTTTGAATGATACTCTGCATATTACGTTATAATATAAGGTATTTCCAATGATACACTGCATATTACGTTATATTATAAGGTATTTTCAATGATAGACTGCAAATATTACATTATATTAAAAGGTATTTTCAATGATACACTGCATATTACGTTATAATATAAGGTATTTTCAATGATAGACTGCAAATATTACATTATATTATAAGGTATTTTCAATGATACACTGCATATTACATTATATTATAGGGTATTTTCAATGATACACTGCATATTACGTTATATTATCACGTATTTTCTATAATTGACTGCATATTACGTAATATTATAAGGTATTTGCAATGATAGAGTGCAAATATTACATTAAATTATAAGGTATTTTCAATGATACACTGCATATTACATTATATTATAGGGTATTTTCAGTGATACACTGCATATTACGTTATATTATAAGGTATTTTCAATGATACACTGCATATTACGTTATATTATAAGGTATTTTCAATGATACACTGCATATTACGTTGTATTATAAGGTATTTCCAATGATACATGCATATTACGTTATATTATAAGGTATTTTCAATGATATACTGCATATTACGTTATTTTATAAGGCATTTTCAATGATAGACTGCAAATATTACATTATATTAGAAGGTATTTTCAATGATACACTGCATATTACGTTATATTATAAGGTATTTTCAATGATATACTGCATATTACGTTATTTTATAAGGCATTTTCAATGATAGACTGCAAATATTACATTATATTAGAAGGTATTTTCAATGATACACTGCATATTACATTATATTATAGGGTATTTTCAATGATACACTGCATATTACGTTATAATATAAGGTATTTCCAATGATTGACTGCATATTACGTAATATTATAAGGTATTTTCAATGATAGACTGCAAATATTACATTATATTAAAAGGTATTTTCAATGATACACTGCATATTACGTTATACTATACGGTATTTTCAATGATAGACTGCATATCACGTTATATTATAAGGTATTTTGAATGATACTCTGCATATTACGTTATAATATAAGGTATTTCCAATGATACACTGCATATTACGTTATATTATAAGGTATTTTCAATGATAGACTGCAAATATTACATTATATTAAAAGGTATTTTCAATGATACACTGCATATTACGTTATAATATAAGGTATTTTCAATGATAGACTGCAAATATTACATTATATTATAAGGTATTTTCAATGATACACTGCATATTACATTATATTATAGGGTATTTTCAATGATACACTGCATATTACGTTATATTATCACGTATTTTCTATAATTGACTGCATATTACGTAATATTATAAGGTATTTGCAATGATAGAGTGCAAATATTACATTAAATTATAAGGTATTTTCAATGATACACTGCATATTACATTATATTATAGGGTATTTTCAGTGATACACTGCATATTACGTTATATTATAAGGTATTTTCAATGATACACTGCATATTACGTTATATTATAAGGTATTTTCAATGATACACTGCATATTACGTTGTATTATAAGGTATTTCCAATGATACATGCATATTACGTTATATTATAAGGTATTTTCAATGATAGACTGCAAATATTACATTATATTATAAGGTATTTTCAATGATACAATGCATATTACGTTATACTATACGGTATTTTCAATGATAGACTGCATATCACGTTATATTATAAGGTATTTTGAATGATACTCTGCATATTACGTTATATTATAAGGTATTTTCAATGATACACTGCATATTACGTTATATTATAAGGTATTTTCAATGATATACTGCATATTACGTTATTTTATAAGGCATTTTCAATGATAGACTGCAAATATTACATTATATTAGAAGGTATTTTCAATGATACACTGCATATTACGTTATATTATAAGGTATTTTCAATGATATACTGCATATTACGTTATTTTATAAGGCATTTTCAATGATAGACTGCAAATATTACATTATATTAGAAGGTATTTTCAATGATACACTGCATATTACATTATATTATAGGGTATTTTCAATGATACACTGCATATTACGTTGTATTATAAGGTATTTCCAATGATTCACTGCATATTACGTAATATTATAAGGTATTTTCAATGATAGACTGCAAATATTACATTATATTAAAAGGTATTTTCAATGATACACTGCATATTACATTATATTATAGGGTATTTTCAATGATACCCTGCATATTCCGTTATAATATAAGGTATTTTCAATGATAGACTGCAAATATTACATTATATTATAAGGTATTTTCAATGATACACTGCATATTACATTATATTATAGGGTATTTTCAATGATACACTGCATATTACGTTATATTATAAGGTATTTCCAATGATTGACTGCATATTACGTAATATTATAAGGTATTTTCAATGATAGACTGCAAATATTACATTATATTAAAAGGTATTTTCAATGATACACTGCATATTACATTATATTATAGGGTATTTTCAATGATACACTGCATATTACGTTATAATATAAGGTATTTTCAATGATAGACTGCAAATATTACATTATATTATAAGGTATTTTCAATGATACACTGCATATTACATTATATTATAGGGTATTTTCAATGATACACTGCATATTACATTATATTATAGGGTATTTTCAATGATACACTGCATATTACGTTATATTATAATGTATTTTCAATGATAGACTGCAAATATTACATTATATTATAAGGTATTTTCAATGATACAATGCATATTACGTTATACTATATGGTATTTTCAATGATAGACTGCATATCACGTTATATTATAAGGTATTTTGAATAATACACTGCATATTACGTTATATTATAAGGCATTTTCAATGATACACTGCATATTACATTATATTATAAGGTATTTTCAATGATACACTGCATATTACGTAACATTATGAGGTATTTTCAATGATACACTGCATATTACGTTATATTATTAGGTATTTTGAATGATACTCTGCATATTACGTTATATTATAAGGTATTTTCAATGATACACTGCATATTACGTTATATTATAAGGTATTTTCAATGATATACTGCATATTACGTTATATTATAACGCATTTTCAATGATAGACTGCATATTACGTTATATTATCACGTATTTTCAATGATTGACTGCATATTACGTAATATTATAAGGTATTTTCAATGATAGACTGCAAATATTACATTATATTAAAAGGTATTTTCAATGATACACTGCATATTACATTATATTATAGGGTATTTTCAATGATACACTGCATATTACGTTATAATATAAGGTATTTTCAATGATAGACTGCAAATATTACATTATATTATAAGGTATTTTCAATGATACACTGCATATTACATTATATTATAGGGTATTTTCAATGATACACTGCATATTACGTTATAATATAAGGTATTTCCAATGATTGACTGCATATTACGTAATATTATAAGGTATTTTCAATGATAGACTGCAAATATTACATTATATTAAAAGGTATTTTCAATGATACACTGCATATTACGTTATACTATACGGTATTTTCAATGATAGACTGCATATCACGTTATATTATAAGGTATTTTGAATGATACTCTGCATATTACGTTATAATATAAGGTATTTTCAATGATACACTGCATATTACGTTATATTATAAGGTATTTTCAATGATAGACTGCAAATATTACATTATATTAAAAGGTATTTTCAATGATACACTGCATATTACGTTATAATATAAGGTATTTTCAATGATAGACTGCAAATATTACATTATATTATAAGGTATTTTCAATGATACACTGCATATTACATTATATTATAGGGTATTTTCAATGATACACTGCATATTACGTTATAATATAAGGTATTTTCAATGATAGACTGCAAATATTACATTATATTATAAGGTATTTTCAATGATACACTGCATATTACGTTATATTATAAGGTATTTTGAATGATACTCTGCATATTACGTTATATTATAAGGTATTTTCAATGATACACTGCATATTACGTTATATTATAAGGTATTTTCAATGATATACTGCATATTACGTTATATTATAACGCATTTTCAATGATAGACTGCATATTACGTTATATTATCACGTATTTTCAATGATTGACTGCATATTACGTAATATTATAAGGTATTTTCAATGATAAACTGCAAATATTACATTATATTAAAAGGTATTTTCAATGATACACTGCATATTACATTATATTATAGGGTATTTTCAATGATACACTGCATATTACGTTCTAATATAAGGTATTTTCAATGATAGACTGCAAATATTACATTATATTATAAGGTATTATCAATGATACACTGCATATTACATTATATTATAGGGTATTTTCAATGATACATGCACATTACGTTATATTATAAGGTATTTCCAATGATTGACTGCATATTACGTAATATTATAAGGTATTTTCAATGATAGACTGCAAATATTACATTATATTAAAAGGTATTTTCAATGATACACTGCATATTACATAATATTATAGGGTATTTTCAATGATACACTGCATATTACGTTATAATATAAGGTATTTTCAATGATAGACTGCAAATATTACATTATATTATAAGGTATTTTCAATGATACACTGCATATTACATTATATTATAGGGTATTTTCAATGATACACTGCATATTACGTTATAATATAAGGTATTTTCAATGATAGACTGCAAATATTACATTATATTATAAGGTATTATCAATGATACACTGCATATTACATTATATTATAGGGTATTTTCAATGATACATGCACATTACGTTATATTATAAGGTATTTTCAATGATAGACTGCAAATATTACATTATATTATAAGGTATTTTCAATGATACAATGCATATTACGTTATACTATACGGTATTTTCAATGATTGACTGCATATCACGTTATATTATAAGGTATTTTGAATAATACACTGCATATTACGTTATATTATAAGGCATTTTCAATGATACACTGCATATTACATTATATTATAAGGTATTTTCAATGATACTCTGCATATTACGTTATATTATTAGGTATTATCAATGATAGACTGCATATTACATTATATTATAAGGTATTTTCTATGATACAGTGCATATTACGTTATATTATGAGGTATTTTCAATGATACACTGCATATTACGTTATATTATAAGGTATTTTGAATGATACTCTGCATATTACGTTATATTATAAGGTATTTTCAATGATACACTGCATATTACGTTATATTATAAGGTACTTTCAATGATATACTGCATATTACGTTATTTTATAAGGCATTTTCAATGATAGACTGCATATTACGTTATATTATCACGTATTTTCAATGATTGACTGCATATTACGTAATATTATAAGGTATTTTCAATGATAGACTGCAAATATTAAATTATATTATAAGGTATGTTCAATGATACACTACATATTACATTATATTATAGGGTATTTTCAATGATACACTGCATATTACGTTATAATATAAGGTATTTTCAATGATAGACTGCAAATATTACATTATATTATAAGGTATTATCAATGATACACTGCATATTACATTATATTATAGGGTATTTTCAATGATACATGCACATTACGTTATATTATAAGGTATTTTCAATGATAGACTGCAAATATTACATTATATTATAAGGTATTTTCAATGATACAATGCATATTACGTTATACTATACGGTATTTTCAATGATTGACTGCATATCACGTTATATTATAAGGTATTTTGAATAATACACTGCATATTACATTATATTATAAGGCATTTTCAATGATACACTGCATATTACATTATATTATAAGGTATTTTCAATGATACTCTGCATATTACGTTATATTATTAGGTATTATCAATGATAGACTGCATATTACATTATATTATAAGGTATTTTCTATGATACAGTGCATATTACGTTATATTATGAGGTATTTTCAATGATACACTGCATATTACGTTATATTATAAGGTATTTTGAATGATACTCTGCATATTACGTTATATTATAAGGTATTTTCAATGATACACTGCATATTACGTTATATTATAAGGTACTTTCAATGATATACTGCATATTACGTTATTTTATAAGGCATTTTCAATGATAGACTGCATATTACGTTATATTATCACGTATTTTCAATGATTGACTGCATATTACGTAATATTATAAGGTATTTTCAATGATAGACTGCAAATATTAAATTATATTATAAGGTATGTTCAATGATACACTACATATTACATTATATTATAGGGTATTTTCAATGATACACTGCATATTACGTTATATTATAAGGTATTTTCAATGATACACTGCATATTACATTATATTATAGGGTATTTTGAATGATACTCTGCATATTACGTTACATTACAAGATATTTTCAATGATACACTGCTTATTACGTTACATTATAAGGTATTTTCAATGATACACTGCAAATATTACATTATATTAGAAGGTATTTTCAATGATACACTGCATATTACATTATATTATAGGGTATTTTCAATGATACACTGCATATTACGTTATATTATAAGGTATTTCCAATGATTGACTGCATATTACGTAATATTATAAGGTATTTTCAATGATAGACTGCAAATATTACATTATATTAAAAGGTATTTTCAATGATACACTGCATATTACATTATATTATAGGGTATTTTCAATGATACACTGCATATTACGTTATAATATAAGGTATTTTCAATGATAGACTGCAAATATTACATTATATTATAAGGTATTTTCAATGATACACTGCATATTACATTATATTATAGGGTATTTTCAATGATACACTGCATATTACGTTATATTATAAGGTATTTTCAATGATACACTGCATATTACTATATATTATAAGATATTTTCAATGATAGACTGCATAACACGTTATATTATAAGCTATTTTCAATTATTCATTGCATATTACGTTATATTATAAGATATTTTCAATGATAGACTGCATATTACATTACATTATAATGTATTTTCAATGATACACTGCATATTACGTAACATTATAAGGTATTTTCAATGATACACTGCATATTACGTTATATTATCACGTATTTTCTATAATTGACTGCATATTACGTAATATTATAAGGTACTTTCAATGATATACTGCATATTACGTTATTTTATAAGGCATTTTCAATGATAGACTGCATATTACGTTATATTATCACGTATTTTCAATGATTGACTGCATATTACGTAATATTATAAGGTATTTTCAATGATAGACTGCAAATATTAAATTATATTATAAGGTATGTTCAATGATACACTACATATTACATTATATTATAGGGTATTTTCAATGATACACTGCATATTACGTTATATTATAAGGTATTTTCAATGATACACTGCATATTACATTATATTATAGGGTATTTTGAATGATACTCTGCATATTACGTTACATTACAAGATATTTTCAATGATACACTGCTTATTACGTTACATTATAAGGTATTTTCAATGATACACTGCAAATATTACATTATATTAGAAGGTATTTTCAATGATACACTGCATATTACATTATATTATAGGGTATTTTCAATGATACACTGCATATTACGTTATATTATAAGGTATTTTCAATGATACACTGCATATTACTATATATTATAAGATATTTTCAATGATAGACTGCATAACACGTTATATTATAAGCTATTTTCAATTATTCATTGCATATTACGTTATATTATAAGATATTTTCAATGATAGACTGCATATTACATTACATTATAATGTATTTTCAATGATACACTGCATATTACGTAACATTATAAGGTATTTTCAATGATACACTGCATATTACGTTATATTATCACGTATTTTCTATAATTGACTGCATATTACGTAATATTATAAGGTATTTTCAATGATAGACTGCAAATATTACATTAAATTATAAGGTATTTTCAATGATACACTGCATATTACATTATATTATAGGTGTTACGTCCTGTGACGTATTGCATAGTTATAAGATAATTACTATTAAGATACCGTTAGCAGTAAGTACACTACCCTTTGTAACACAAACACGATAAGCTCGATCCACACATCATCACAATACCTTCTATTTCAAACTCTATTTCTCTATCTTCATTCTGACTCCATCTCCCAATTCTACCTCAAGTCCAACCCCGTCAACCATCCACGCTGCAGCGCGACGCTCGGCAGTACGTCATCGCGTCCAGCGATCCCTACTCCTTGCCCTAGCGTTCCCTAATCTTCCGCCCACTCCCACTACTAATTACCCCACTCTATTAACATATTCCACACCTCAGGAGCTCAATGAACCAATTCTTTTAAGTAGTTCTTTCGTGGACTCCAGCAGGACACTTCGTCGTCTCCTGGAGCCACTCCCTCATTTCAATCTCGCGTCTTACATATATCTTGCGTTCTAAGTCTCAGTTTTAAGCGTAGTTTAGTTTTGTATTATTCTATAAGCATATATATATTAAAGTCCATATTATTAGCAATCTACATCTTTACTCTTTCCGTCACCCTCACATTCGCCGCATGTGGTGTTAATTCGTTCATCAATTACTCCGACTCCCTACATTGTACGTCTGTAGCCCACCAGGTCGCTCGGTACAATCTACGGACTCTTCGTTTCGTTCCTCCTGATTCAGTACACTGTACGTCTGTAGCCCACCAGGTCGCTCGGTACAATCTACTGACTCTATTCGAAGCCAGTTGGTTTCTTTGATTATTAAAGTAGATTCACGCTTGTTCTCCGCCAATACCACATGCCCCGACGCGCCGGTCGGAAGTAGCAGCTACGAAAGCTCTTCCGCGAGTACTCTCTCGAACGGCCATACGCAGCCTTGCGTCTCCAAGCCATCGGCGTGCGCGTCGTCCCGAGTATCGTTCGTGACTCGGTATTCACGGAGACGGTCCGTGTTATTTCGGTCCAGCAGGAGCAAACCCCGTGGAAGACGCCAGTCCGGCTTTCATCGGCTCCCGTCAACCTCCATCGAGACCGATCGCAGTACAGGTCGGCCGAGCACGCTGCATATCCTGCTCCTAAAGACTAGTCAGGCTTGAAAACTAATCCAACCCTCGAGACCAGGTCGGTGAGTGCTTGTTGTAAATCGCGTGTAACCGTTGCGTCGTGACCCGAGTTAGACACGGTTATACTCGCCGTGTGGACTCCAAAGCTGAAATAATCTTTACGTCTTAATACGCGAACTCGCTATTCGTTACAACCAACGAATCCGAACCGTGGGACGTAACAATTTGGTGGCAGCGGTGGGATAGACAGCTATCACGATGTCAAACGGTCCCGCTAACAATACGCGCGGTAAAGACAAGTTTACGGAGGCCAGCAACTCGAAAATGAACGCGGACGAGTTAGAAGCGCTTAGCAGCCAGCTTAGAGCGAAGGAATCACGAATCCGCGAAGAAAGTGCCGCGATAGATAAGGATCGCGCGGCGTTCAATAACCAGGTGGCCGAAGCGCAGGCATCAATTGACCAAGAACGCTCCGAGCTAGAAAAATTCCGACTACAATTAGAACGCGATCGCGAAGGAATCGTCGCGCGGAGAATGGAAATAGAAACGACACTCGAGGAAACGAAAGACCTGTCAGACGCGCAAGGAACCTCTACCGACCACGGGGTACCGTTTGTCGCACCGACGACCCCGGGGCGTCGTCCGCGAACAGAGAATTTAATTAACTTTCCGCTACACCTGTCCGCAACGCCTCTTCGAAACGATCCGATACCGACGCGTAGAACTCACTCAGTCGAACGAGAAGAGTCACGCTTAGTTATAAAAGCCGCAATAGACTCGGTTCCTTCGTTTGATGGCACGAACATCTCTGTGCTACAATTCACGCGAGCCTGCCAACGCGCCCGCGATATTGTCCCTCAACATGCCGAAAGAACGTTGTCCAAATTGATTATTAGTAAGCTCCGCGGACGTGCATACACCGCGATCGAGGACGAAAGAATTGACAAAGTCGCCGATATTTCGAATCGCTTAAAAAATATTTTCGGACCGCACCATACGATCGACCACTACCGCGGAGAAATGGCCAACATATACATGTACGCGAACGAGCATATTTTGCAGTATATCAGTCGCGTTAAAGATTTGCGTACCGCGATTATAGACTGTCATCGCGACGACCCGGATATGGTAGAAATAGACGCGTTGACGAAAGAAAGTTTTATACGCGGATTAATCCCGAAATTGCGCCCGGAAGTGCGCCAATTCAAACATCGCCCATTACGCGTCACGTTTGACGAAGCTATTAAATACTATAAGGACATCGAGCTCGATAAACAAAGATCCGAGCGATACGGACGCGAGGAGAAGCAAGTCCGGTTCTCAGGGTACGGTTCCCATAACAATTCGCGAGGTGACTCACGTTTCTCGAGATCACCGTCGCCTTATCGTAACGACGCGTACCGGGTGGATCCTGTTCCTATCCGCCCACGCGATAGCTCACCTTATCAAACGCGCACCGACGCGTTCATAAACAAGCCTCGTGAAAACCGCTACCCCGAGCCACCGCGTGACGCCACACGATCACCATTGAACAAGGACAACGATTTACACACGCGCCGCGACACTTATACTCCTCCGCAACGCCGCGAAAATAATTACGCGAGCCCTCGCGCATTGGCAAAGTTTTGCAATTATTGCAAGACACCCGGACACGACATCCACGAGTGTCGCAAACGCGAATTCAACAACCGCATGAAAGAACAGTCGGGAAACGGATCAACCCTCCCGTCCACCACGAACCTACGACGGGAGGCACCGTTCAAGCAGTCCGTCCAAACGATCGCGACCGAGACATGCCCCGAAAAGGCCAGAGATTCGCAAGAGTAAGTCTCAGCGACAATACCGCAATTCCGCACATAATTGTTACGACCCCCGAGTTGAAAGGAAAAATCAAAATTATGGTAGATACAGGCTCGGAGCCAAACTTAATTAAAACTTCGCTGTTGAAACCTGACGTAGTGATTAACACAAGCAATAAAATCTTTATCTCCGGCATAACGGAAGAGGTAGTTTCTACCTTGGGGTCCACCGACTTGACTATATCCGATACACCGATAGAATTCCAAGTCGTGCCGGACTCACTTGCGATTCCTTCCGACGGAATCTTAGGTTCGGCCTTCCTTGTTAAAGGCGCCGACATCTCGTTTAGCAATCGTAGCATGACCTGGCAAGGGAATGAGTTTCCATTTACTTCTCGAGAGAACTGCCACATCGAGTCACGAGCATCGGTTTGCATAGCGGTAAACGCCACCGGACCTGAGATAGGTTACTTGCGGAAGCGCGAAATTACACCCGGTGTATTACTGCCTAATTGTTTAACGCGCATCTCCGGCGGTAGAGCGTACGTAAGGTGCGTCAACACCACGAACGAACCGATCGAACTCCCCATGCCGAACGTGGAGCTGGAGGAGGTGGAAAGCATCGTGGATGTCGCCGACCCGGAGGTCAAAACTCTATACTCAATCTCAAATTCAAACTCAAATCCAATTTCTTCAAATTCAAATTCCAATTCATGGCTGCTCGCATCTCGCTGCAATGAGATATGGGACATAATTAGTACCAATCATTTAAACGAGGAAGAGGCGAAGCATGTTCAAAACCTGGTGCACGAACACCACGATCTATTCCACCTACCCGGAGACCGTCTGGGAATGACAAACAGAGTCACACATAAAATCATTACTACCGACGAGGCGCCAATCCACGTGAAACAATACCGTTATCCGCCGATACACAGGGAAGAAATTAATAAGCAGATGAAAGAACTGCTTGAGCAAGACATTGTTGCTCCGTCGACCTCTCCGTATAACAGCCCCCTGTGGATCGTACCTAAGAAAGCCGACGAACACGGCAATAAAAAATGGCGCATGGTAATTGATTTCCGTGCCCTCAATGAAAAATCAATCCCAGATGCGTACCCGCTCCCAAGCATCCTAGAGATACTCGATCAGCTCGGCAGCGCTAAATATTTTAGCGTGTTCGATTTAGCGAGCGGGTTCCATCAAATCGGAATGGAACCTAACGACGCGCCGAAAACCGCGTTCTCAACCCCCTACGGGCACGACTCATGGATAATATCTTAACAGGCCTGCAAGGTATAGAATTGTTTGTCTACTTAGACGACATAGTCATTTACTCTCGAAGTCTTGCAGAACACGGGTCGAAATTCAATAAATTAGCGCAAAGGTTACGCGAAGCGAATCTGAAACTGCAGCCGTCGAAATGCGGATTCCTGCATCGCGAGGTAGGATATCTAGAACACGTTATAGGCGAAGATGGTGTAAAACCATGTCCTAAAAAGGTATCCGCAGTACGAGATTTTCCAAGGCCGAAATCGGTAAAATCGGTGCGAGAATTCCTAGGTCTAGCTGGTTATTATAGGAGATTTATTCCAAAGTTTTCACAGATTTCAAAACCCCTTACGTTATTATTAAAGAAGGATAATAGGTTCGAATGGAAACTCGAGCAGGAGAACGCCTTCTGCACGTTACGGGGAATCTTAACTACCGAGCCACTCTTACAGTATCCTGATTTTACGAAAGAATTCAACGTTACGACGGACGCCTCAGGTTACGCGATCGGCGGCGTTCTAAGTCAGGACGAACCCGGTAAAGATCGCCCTATTGCCTACGCGTCTCGTTTGCTCCACGGCGCTGAATTAAATTATTCGACAATAGAGAAGGAATGCCTTGCGATTATCTACTGCACGCAGTATTTTCGACCGTACGTATACGGTCATAAATTTAACCTAATAACGGATCATCAGCCCCTCGTCTGGATGAACTCAGTAAAGGATCCGACTTCGCGATTACTAAGATGGCGACTGAAACTAGCTGAATTCGATTACAGGATAACCTATAAAACGGGTAAAACAAATGTGAATGCCGACGCCCTATCCCGCAATCCCGTAACAACCCTTCCTATTTCTTCTAAATCGGATTCCGACTCGTCAGACATAACCGACGACAGTCTGGAGACCAAAACGCCATTTTGCAAATCAGTAGCCACTCCCACGCGTACGATTCCAACACGGAGGTCTTCGCTCAGAGTCCCTCCCCCTCCTGCGCCTAGTCCCAGCCCCTCCCCTCGCTCCACGGCAACGGGGCCCTCCTCCCCAAGACCTTCCACGACTCCGCAATCGTCTCGCGAGGGAACTCCCACGCAAGATGACGACGGTGACGAAAACCCCACTTCTTCGGACTCTAACGCGCTATTCGACTCGAATAGCGGAATGACTCCGCAAAATGGACGAACAATGATCCACACGCGGGACCGCCTCAGTATGAGAAATGATAACCTAGTAATATTCGTAACCACGAATCTCCAGGCGCTCGACACAGGAGCAGTAGATTTGATTTCTGCCGACAATAATCTTTCGGTCCTCGATTTAACATTATGTAGAGCCAGGGTTTTAGAACTAGCAAATCATAAACTCATCCTGTTGCCGGTCAAACCCTCTCCTCTCCACACTGCTCCTCACGAAGACGTAATTGAGTGTTTAAGATCTCTACTCGACGTCATCACCGAACTCCAACTCAAATCCTTCAGCATTTCCAAAACCTACATCGACGACACTCCTTGGTCGGAAATTCAAGGAGTTTTACTCGACTGGTTCGCATCATCACAAGTCCAAATTTTTGCTTGCTCGAACGAAATCATAGTTCCCCGGACGGAACAACGCACAGACATTCTGACCGAAAATCATTGCTCTGCATTCGCGGGTCATAAGGGTATTACAAAAACTTATCGACGTATTCGGGAGAAATATTTCTGGCCCACTCTAAAGAAAGACGTACAAAACTTTGTCAATTCATGCAGTTCTTGTCAAATGAAGAAATTAGTCCGAGTAAAGACTAGGCAGCCTATGGTAATTACCGACACTCCAGGGAAATCGTTCGAAAAGGTTTCCATGGACGTTGTCGGCCCACTCCCGACATCGTCTAACGGATTCAAATATATATTAACAATGCAGGACCTTCTAACGAAATACTCTCTTGCCGTTCCCCTAGAATCAACGACTGCCGTCGAAGTCGCAAACGCATTCGTTCAACATTTTATTTGTAGATTCGGTGCTCCTAAAGCCATACACACCGATCAAGGTGCAAACTTCCTAAGTTCATTAATGAAGAACGTAGCTAAGAAATTCAGAATAACGCAGTTTAAAACCACCGCGTTCAGACCTCAAAGCAACGGGTCAATAGAGCGATCACACCAAGTACTGACAGAATATCTCAAACAATACGTAAGTCAAGACGACTGGGATGAATGGTTACCACTAGCTATGTTCTCCTACAATACGAGCGTGCACGAGGGTACCCTGTTCACGCCGCACGAGCTTATTTTCGGCACCCTAGCGCGAACGCCTTCAGCAAATGTAAATATGAACGATCTAGCTAATGAATCTTATAACAGCTACCTAGAAAATCTCCAAGCAAAAATAGATAAGACATTAGAAAAAGCCAAAGAAAATCTCGACTCTGCTAAACATAAATCAAAGAGGTATTACGACCGAAAGGTCAACGTACAAACGTTCGCCGTCGGAGACGACGTGTTCCTCCTAAAGGAAACTCACAAAGGCAAATTTGATAACGAATATATCGGGCCGTTTAAGATAACGGAATGCCTAAGCGACAACAACGTACGTATAAGCTTTAGGAGAGGTTCTCGGGTAGTCCATACTAACAAAATTAAACACGCGAAGGAATCGAGTTCGTTCAAAGTAACAACAACGGTTAGGAAACCCGAATCATTGATATCAAAAACGATAACCGCGAATCCCGATCTGCTTACCATAAACTCAGCGCCGATAGAACCGGATGCGTTCATAACCCGAGTAGTAAACACAACACGAAAAATATTCTCGGTAAAGGTTATGATGCATCACCCCTCCCTTGCGAAACCCATAAAAAGGGCCAGACATGGGTCACCCCAAAGTCAGTCCTATCGAGACGCCAAGCATCGAACACCATCGTCCAGTCACCGCAATCCCCAGGATGTGCCTCAAGTACGCTCCTCGTGGGAGGTCAATAGACCTAAAACGCTGGGAATACACCAGCCATTTCGACGGATACATCTGCTTCCAAGGGAAGATATACGTGACGAGCGATGGTTCGGAACTTTGCGAGAACTGCAGCCGCCCGTACCCTCACTTGGAAATCTTCTACGTCCATGCGATCAAAAAGGACATAAAGAACAATTGCGACAAATGTGGGCAGAAATTATGCAACACGAATTCACCAATGGCGTGCACAGAGTGTTCGCTCAAAGTTGCCAACCTGGTGATCAGGATGCGAGAGGAAACCTTCAGGAAAGAGCAGGAGAGCAGACGAACGGAAGGGAATCCGAGAAGTCGATAAGGCACCACCCCTCCCCCAACCCTTTCGGTAAAACAATTGATAAGATCGGGCATAATAAAGATAAGGCTAGGTATAAGACAGCGCGCGATTCACGACAGGCTCAGTTGCGACACGACGCAGACAACATGAAGACCTCAACCCTCATCACCCTCGCATTCATGCGGTCAACTTTAGCTCTCGTCGGGTACGACTGCGGGGGCAGTACACTCAACCTGACAACATTTTCCACCGTCGACCAGCCGAGATGCGACTACACTACCGAGCCTCCAACAAGTCACGAATTGCAAATTCAACTGCTACAAATGGTGGACTACGACGACGCGAACGTACTACAGTGCAAAGTCGAAATTGATCGCACCATCTACTATTGCGGGATGCACTCTCACACATCGGTGGTCAGCAACGGACGACAACAGTACATTCTGGCCACACCCAGAGAAGTGTGCAGGCTAATGCACGAATCCGGAATCTTATTTCTCCCACCAGCGACACAAATTTCAGGCCTTCTCAGCAATAGAACGACCTCAAGAAGCATAACGCTGGCCGGTTCCATCAAACAGGACGGCACGTGCGGGGGTACAACCTACAGCGACCCGTTCGGAACCTGGGAGAACGCAATAGTTCAAGCCGTCATCAGGATTACGCTAAAAGAGCGTCAAGCATCGGTCAAGCTGGCGAACAACGAAATTATTCTGCCTTCAGGTCAACATTGTGCATTGGCCAAAGAATATTGTCTCGACAACGAGGACGGGTATTCCTACTGGACCTCCATCCCCAGCAGCCAATGCAAATTCAACGAGTTCGATGTCTTGTACGAAGGCAAGAGCATCAAGACAACAACCAGGAACGGTTCTACGCCTGTCTACACAGTCACCTCTGGTGACACAGCCTTCGCCCTTACTAGCACAGGACATACATCGATCTGCGGCTATACATTGAGCAAGACAGAGCACCCAAAACTACTGATAGTCGAGACAGCCAAAGAAGGAAGATTCAAAACAGAGAAGGAGACGCGCCTGGCCAATATCGATATATTTTCGTATATCAATACAAAATTCGTCTACACGGAGAAGCACATCAAGAGTCAAGTAGTGAGCATGTATCAGGACATCATGCGCCAGAAATGCGAGCTGGAAAGACAAGTCCTTAAGAACGCAATTGCACTGATTAATACTTCACCTGCAGAAGTCGCCACAACACTCGTGAAGGAACCAGGGTTCATGGCCATTCAATCAGGCGAGGTAATACATATCATCAAATGTATTCCAATCCAGGTGACCGTGAGGAAGACAACGGACTGCTACGAGGAGCTCCCGGTCCTCCACAGGAACGAGTCTTATTTTATTACGCCACGGCATCGAATTCTGACGCACATCGGAACAAGGAGAGACTGCAACGAGCTGATTGCACCAGCATACCGGATCCACGGAACGTGGTACCGGATGACGCCACGCCCGGTGGAAACTGTACCGCCAATGTCCCTGCGACCGCTGACGGAGTCCGCATGGCAGTACACCAACCCGGCCAATCTCGCAAATGGCGGGATCTATTCACAAGACGAGATCCGCCGACTTTCGGAACATATAATGTTCCCGGTGGAAAAGGCAGCAGTCATCAACTCGATAGCCCAAGGAGCATCAGGACGAACATACGCCGGCGAGTCAGTGAAGCTGTTCAACCTGCTAGACGAGGACACCCTGACAAAGATAGCCGAAAACACAGGGCAAAAGCTATGGGAAGGCTTCGTGGAATTTGGCTCAGCCATGGCCGGCATCATCGGCATCTATACGGCAGTCAAGGTCATCAAGCTGTGCATCAACACCGTTCTCAACGGACTCGCGCTACACAGCGCATACGGATGTGGCATCCAGCTTTTGGCAGCAACATGGAGTGCACTTACCCACTTTTGCCTATTCCTAAACAGAAGTGCCGCGAGTGCGTCCCCAGTGCCCCCTCGTGAGTGCGTCCTTATTCCCGTCACAAAAACGCAATTGAACGACGAGACAGAAAGAGAACTAAGTGAAGTGGTAATCGATAAGCAAAAACAATTCGTTAGTTATACGAAACCGCCTAGGATTAATGAAGAGGAAAAATAATTTCTCTCGCGACAAATTATTTTTCTTCCGTGGGAGGGAGGTGTTACGTCCTGTGACGTATTGCGTAGTTATAAGATAATTACTATTAAGATACCGTTAGCAGTAAGTACACTACCCTTTGTAACACAAACACGATAAGCTCGATCCACACATCATCACAATACCTTCTATTTCAAACTCTATTTCTCTATCTTCATTCTGACTCCATCTCCCAATTCTACCTCAAGTCCAACCCCGTCAACCATCCACGCTGCAGCGCGACGCTCGGCAGTACGTCATCGCGTCCAGCGATCCCTACTCCTTGCCCTAGCGTTCCCTAATCTTCCGCCCACTCCCACTACTAATTACCCCACTCTATTAACATATTCCACACCTCAGGAGCTCAATGAACCAATTCTTTTAAGTAGTTCTTTCGTGGACTCCAGCAGGACACTTCGTCGTCTCCTGGAGCCACTCCCTCATTTCAATCTCGCGTCTTACATATATCTTGCGTTCTAAGTCTCAGTTTTAAGCGTAGTTTAGTTTTGTATTATTCTATAAGCATATATATATTAAAGTCCATATTATTAGCAATCTACATCTTTACTCTTTCCGTCACCCTCACATTCGCCGCATGTGGTGTTAATTCGTTCATCAATTACTCCGACTCCCTACATTGTACGTCTGTAGCCCACCAGGTCGCTCGGTACAATCTACGGACTCTTCGTTTCGTTCCTCCTGATTCAGTACACTGTACGTCTGTAGCCCACCAGGTCGCTCGGTACAATCTACTGACTCTATTCGAAGCCAGTTGGTTTCTTTGATTATTAAAGTAGATTCACGCTTGTGCTCCGCCAATACCACATGCCCCGACGCGCCGGTCGGAAGTACCAGCTACGAAAGCTCTTCCGCGAGTACTCTCTCGAACGGCCATACGCAGCCTTGCGTCTCCAAGCCATCGGCGTGCGCGTCGTCCCGAGTATCGTTCGTGACTCGGTATTCACGGAGACGGTCCGTGTTATTTCGGTCCAGCAGGAGCAAACCCCGTGGAAGACGCCAGTCCGGCTTTCATCGGCTCCCGTCAACCTCCATCGAGACCGATCGCAGTACAGGTCGGCCGAGCACGCTGCATATCCTGCTCCTAAAGACTAGTCAGGCTTGAAAACTAATCCAACCCTCGAGACCAGGTCGGTGAGTGCTTGTTGTAAATCGCGTGTAACCGTTGCGTCGTGACCCGAGTTAGACACGGTTATACTCGCCGTGTGGACTCCAAAGCTGAAATAATCTTTACGTCTTAATACGCGAACTCGCTATTCGTTACAACCAACGAATCCGAACCGTGGGACGTAACAATAGGGTATTTTCAATGATACACTGCATATTACGTTATATTATAAGGTATTTGCAATGATACACTGCATATTACGTTATATTATCACGTATTTTTAATGATAGACTGCATATTACTATATATTATAAGGCATTTTCAATGATACACTGCATATTACGTTATATTATAAGGCATTTTCAATGATACTCTGCATATTACGTTACATTATAAGGTATTTTCAATGATATACTGCATATCACGTTATATTATAAGATATTTTCAATGGTACTCTGCATATTACGTTATATTATGAGGTATTATCAATGATAGACTGCATATTACATTATATTATAAGGTATTTTCTATGATACAGTGCATATTACGTTATATTATGAGGTATTTTCAATGATACACTGCATATTACGTTATATTATAAGGTATTTTGAATCATACTCTGCATCTTACGTTACATTACAAGATATTTTCAATGATACACTGCTTATTACGTTACATTATAAGGTATTTTCAATGATATACTGCATATTACGTTATATTATAAGGCATTTTCACTGATACACTGCATATTACGTTATATTATAAGGTATTTTCAATGATACACTGCATATTACGTTATATTATAAGATATTTTCAATGATAGACTGCATATTACAATATATTATATGATATTTTCAATGATGGACTGCATATTACATTACATTATAAGGTATTTTGAATGATACACTGCATATAACGATATATTATAAGGTATTTCCAATGATAGACTGCATATCACGTTATATTATGAGGTATTTTCAATGATACACTGCATATTACGTTATATTATAAGGTATTTTCAATGATATACTGCATATTACGTTATATTATAACGCATTTTCAATGATAGACTGCATATTACGTTATATTATCACGTATTTTCAATGATTGACTGCATATTACGTAATATTATAAGGTATTTTCAATGATAAACTGCAAATATTACATTATATTAAAAGGTATTTTCAATGATACACTGCATATTACATTATATTATAGGGTATTTTCAATGATACACTGCATATTACGTTATAATATAAGGTATTTTCAATGATAGACTGCAAATATTACATTATATTATGAGGTATTTTCAATGATACACTGCATATTACGTTATATTATAAGGTATTTTGAATGATACTCTGCATATTACGTTATATTATAAGGTATTTTCAATGGTACTCTGCATATTACGTTATATTATGAGGTATTATCAATGATAGACTGCATATTACATTATATTATAAGGTATTTTCTATGATACAGTGCATATTACGTTATATTATGAGGTATTTTCAATGATACACTGCATATTACGTTATATTATAAGGTATTTTGAATCATACTCTGCATCTTACGTTACATTACAAGATATTTTCAATGATACACTGCTTATTACGTTACATTATAAGGTATTTTCAATGATATACTGCATATTACGTTATATTATAAGGCATTTTCACTGATACACTGCATATTACGTTATATTATAAGGTATTTTCAATGATACACTGCATATTACGTTATATTATAAGATATTTTCAATGATAGACTGCATATTACAATATATTATATGATATTTTCAATGATGGACTGCATATTACATTACATTATAAGGTATTTTGAATGATACACTGCATATAACGATATATTATAAGGTATTTCCAATGATAGACTGCATATCACGTTATATTTTGAGGTATTTTCAATGATACACTGCATATTACGTTATATTATAAGGTATTTTCAATGATATACTGCATATTACGTTATATTATAACGCATTTTCAATGATAGACTGCATATTACGTTATATTATCACGTATTTTCAATGATTGACTGCATATTACGTAATATTATAAGGTATTTTCAATGATAAACTGCAAATATTACATTATATTAAAAGGTATTTTCAATGATACACTGCATATTACATTATATTATAGGGTATTTTCAATGATACACTGCATATTACGTTATAATATAAGGTATTTTCAATGATAGACTGCAAATATTACATTATATTATAAGGTATTTTCAATGATACACTGCATATTACATTATATTATAGGGTATTTTCAATGATACACTGCATATTACGTTATATTATAAGGTATTTCCAATGATTGACTGCATATTACGTAATATTATAAGGTATTTTCAATGATAGACTGCAAATATTACATTATATTAAAAGGTATTTTCAATGATACACTGCATATTACATTATATTATAGGGTATTTTCAGTGATACACTGCATATTACGTTATATTATAAGGTATTTTCAATGATACACTGCATATTACGTTATATTATAAGGTATTTTCAATGATACACTGCATATTACATTATATTATAGGGTATTTTCAATGATACACTGCATATTACATTATATTATAGGGTATTTTCAATGATACACTGCATATTACGTTATATTATAATGTATTTTCAATGATAGACTGCAAATATTACATTATATTATAAGGTATTTTCAATGATACAATGCATATTACGTTATACTACATGGTATTTTCAATGATAGACTGCATATCACGTTATATTATAAGGTATTTTGAATAATACACTGCATATTACGTTATATTATAAGGCATTTTCAATGATACACTGCATATTACATTATATTATAAGGTATTTTCAATGATACTCTCCATATTACGTTATATTATGAGGTATTATCAATGATAGACTGCATATTACATTATATTATAAGGTATTTTCTATGATACAGTGCATATTACGTTATATTATGAGGTATTTTCAATGATACACTGCATATTACGTTATATTATAAGGTATTTTGAATGATACTCTGCATATTACGTTATATTATAAGGTATTTTCAATGATACACTGCATATTACGTTATATTATAAGGTACTTTCAATGATATACTGCATATTACGTTATTTTATAAGGCATTTTCAATAATAGACTGCATATTACGTTATATTATCACGTATTTTCAATGATTGACTGCATATTACGTAATATTATAAGGTATTTTCAATGATAGACTGCAAATATTAAATTATATTATAAGGTATTTTCAATGATACACTACATATTACATTATATTATAGGGTATTTTCAATGATACACTGCATATTACGTTATATTATGAGGTATTATCAATGATAGACTGCATATTACATTATATTATAAGGTATTTTCTATGATACAGTGCATATTACGTTATATTATGAGGTATTTTCAATGATACACTGCATATTACGTTATATTATAAGGTATTTTGAATGATACTCTGCATATTACGTTATATTATAAGGTATTTTCAATGATACACTGCATATTACGTTATATTATAAGGTACTTTCAATGATATACTGCATATTACGTTATTTTATAAGGCATTTTCAATGATTGACTGCATATTACGTTATATTATCACGTATTTTCAATGATTGACTGCATATTACGTAATATTATAAGGTATTTTCAATGATAGACTGCAAATATTAAATTATATTATAAGGTATTTTCAATGATACACTTCATATTACATTATATTATAGGGTATTTTCAATGATACACTGCATATTACGTTATATTATAAGGTATTTTCAATGATACACTGCATATTACATTATATTATAGGGTATTTTGAATGATACTCTGCATATTACGTTACATTACAAGATATTTTCAATGATACACTGCTTATTACGTTACATTATAAGGTATTTTCAATGATACACTGCAAATATTTCATTATATTAGAAGGTATTTTCAATGATACACTGCATATTACATTATATTATAGGGTATTTTCAATGATACACTGCATATTACGTTATATTATAAGGTATTTCCAATGATTGACTGCATATTACGTAATATTATAAGGTATTTTCAATGATAGACTGCAAATATTACATTATATTAAAAGGTATTTTCAATGATACACTGCATATTACATTATATTATAGGGTATTTTCAATGATACACTGCATATTATGTTATAATATAAGGTATTTTCAATGATAGACTGCAAATATTACATTATATTATAAGGTATTTTCAATGATACACTGCATATTACATTATATTATAGGGTATTTTCAATGATACACTGCATATTACGTTATATTATAAGGTATTTTCAATGATACACTGCAAATTAATATATATTATAAGATATTTTCAATGATAGACTGCATAACACGTTATATTATAAGCTATTTTCAATTATTCATTGCATATTACGTAATATTATAAGGTATTTGCAATGATAGACTGCAAATATTACATTAAATTATAAGGTATTTTCAATGATACACTGCATATTACATTATATTATAGGGTATTTTCAGTGATACACTGCATATTACGTTATATTATAAGGTATTTTCAATGATACACTGCATATTACGTTATATTATAAGGTATTTGCAATGATACACTGCATATTACGTTATATTATCACGTATTTTTAATGATAGACTGCATATTACTATATATTATAAGGCATTTTCAATGATACACTGCATATTACGTTACATTATAAGGTATTTTCAATGATTGACTGCATATCACGTTATATTATAAGGTATTTTGAATAATACACTGCATATTACGTTATATTATAAGGTATTTTCAATGATACACTGCATATTACGTTATATTATAAGGTATTTTCAATGATACACTGCATATTACATTATATTATAGGGTATTTTCAATGATACACTGCATATTACATTATATTATAGGGTATTTTCAATGATACACTGCATATTACGTTATATTATAATGTATTTTCAATGATAGACTGCAAATATTACATTATATTATAAGGTATTTTCAATGATACAATGCATATTACGTTATACTACATGGTATTTTCAATGATAGACTGCATATCACGTTATATTATAAGGTATTTTGAATAATACACTGCATATTACGTTATATTATAAGGCATTTTCAATGATACACTGCATATTACATTATATTATAAGGTATTTTCAATTATACTCTCCATATTACGTTATATTATGAGGTATTATCAATGATAGACTGCATATTACATTATATTATAAGGTATTTTCTATGATACAGTGCATATTACGTTATATTATGAGGTATTTTCAATGATACACTGCATATTACGTTATATTATAAGGTATTTTGAATGATACTCTGCATATTACGTTATATTATAAGGTATTTTCAATGATACACTGCATATTACGTTATATTATAAGGTACTTTCAATGATATACTGCATATTACGTTATTTTATAAGGCATTTTCAATAATAGACTGCATATTACGTTATATTATCACGTATTTTCAATGATTGACTGCATATTACGTAATATTATAAGGTATTTTCAATGATAGACTGCAAATATTAAATTATATTATAAGGTATTTTCAATGATACACTACATATTACATTATATTATAGGGTATTTTCAATGATACTCTGCATATTACGTTATATTATGAGGTATTATCAATGATAGACTGCATATTACATTATATTATAAGGTATTTTCTATGATACAGTGCATATTACGTTATATTATGAGGTATTTTCAATGATACACTGCATATTACGTTATATTATAAGGTATTTTGAATGATACTCTGCATATTACGTTATATTATAAGGTATTTTCAATGATACACTGCATATTACGTTATATTATAAGGTACTTTCAATGATATACTGCATATTACGTTATTTTATAAGGCATTTTCAATGATTGACTGCATATTACGTTATATTATCACGTATTTTCAATGATTGACTGCATATTACGTAATATTATAAGGTATTTTCAATGATAGACTGCAAATATTAAATTATATTATAAGGTATTTTCAATGATACACTTCATATTACATTATATTATAGGGTATTTTCAATGATACACTGCATATTACATTATATTATAAGGTATTTTCAATGATACACTGCATATTACATTATATTATAGGGTATTTTCAATGATACTCTGCATATTACGTTACATTACAAGATATTTTCAATGATACACTGCTTATTACGTTACATTATAAGGTATTTTCAATGATACACTGCAAATATTTCATTATATTAGAAGGTATTTTCAATGATACACTGCATATTACATTATATTATAGGGTATTTTCAATGATACACTGCATATTACGTTATATTATAAGGTATTTCCAATGATTGACTGCATATTACGTAATATTATAAGGTATTTTCAATGATAGACTGCAAATATTACATTATATTAAAAGGTATTTTCAATGATACACTGCATATTACATTATATTATAGGGTATTTTCAATGATACACTGCATATTATGTTATAATATAAGGTATTTTCAATGATAGACTGCAAATATTACATTATATTATAAGGTATTTTCAATGATACACTGCATATTACATTATATTATAGGGTATTTTCAATGATACACTGCATATTACGTTATATTATAAGGTATTTTCAATGATACACTGCAAATTAATATATATTATAAGATATTTTCAATGATAGACTGCATAACACGTTATATTATAAGCTATTTTCAATTATTCATTGCATATTACGTAATATTATAAGGTATTTGCAATGATAGACTGCAAATATTACATTAAATTATAAGGTATTTTCAATGATACACTGCATATTACATTATATTATAGGGTATTTTCAATGATACACTGCATATTACGTTATATTATAAGGTATTTTCAATGATACACTGCATATTACGTTATATTATAAGGTATTTGCAATGATACACTGCATATTACGTTATATTATCACGTATTTTTAATGATAGACTGCATATTACTATATATTATAAGGCATTTTCAATGATACACTGCATATTACGTTATATTATAAGGCATTTTCAATGATACTCTGCATATTACGTTACATTATAAGGTATTTTCAATGATTGACTGCATATCACGTTATATTATAAGGTATTTTGAATAATACACTGCATATTACGTTATATTATAAGGTATTTTCAATGATACACTGCATATTACGTTATATTATAAGGTATTTTCAATGATACACTGCATATTACATTATATTATAGGGTATTTTCAATGATACACTGCATATTACATTATATTATAGGGTATTTTCAATGATACACTGCATATTACGTTATATTATAATGTATTTTCAATGATAGACTGCAAATATTACATTATATTATAAGGTATTTTCAATGATACAATGCATATTACGTTATACTACATGGTATTTTCAATGATAGACTGCATATCACGTTATATTATAAGGTATTTTGAATAATACACTGCATATTACGTTATATTATAAGGCATTTTCAATGATACACTGCATATTACATTATATTATAAGGTATTTTCAATGATACTCTCCATATTACGTTATATTATGAGGTATTATCAATGATAGACTGCATATTACATTATATTATAAGGTATTTTCTATGATACAGTGCATATTACGTTATATTATGAGGTATTTTCAATGATACACTGCATATTACGTTATATTATAAGGTATTTTGAATGATACTCTGCATATTACGTTATATTATAAGGTATTTTCAATGATACACTGCATATTACGTTATATTATAAGGTACTTTCAATGATATACTGCATATTACGTTATTTTATAAGGCATTTTCAATAATAGACTGCATATTACGTTATATTATCACGTATTTTCAATGATTGACTGCATATTACGTAATATTATAAGGTATTTTCAATGATAGACTGCAAATATTAAATTATATTATAAGGTATTTTCAATGATACACTACATATTACATTATATTATAGGGTATTTTCAATGATACACTGCATATTACGTTATATTATGAGGTATTATCAATGATAGACTGCATATTACATTATATTATAAGGTATTTTCTATGATACAGTGCATATTACGTTATATTATGAGGTATTTTCAATGATACACTGCATATTACGTTATATTATAAGGTATTTTGAATGATACACTGCATATTACGTTATATTATAAGGTATTTTCAATGATACACTGCATATTACGTTATATTATAAGGTACTTTCAATGATATACTGCATATTACGTTATTTTATAAGGCATTTTCAATGATTGACTGCATATTACGTTATATTATCACGTATTTTCAATGATTGACTGCATATTACGTAATATTATAAGGTATTTTCAATGATAGACTGCAAATATTAAATTATATTATAAGGTATTTTCAATGATACACTTCATATTACATTATATTATAGGGTATTTTCAATGATACACTGCATATTACGTTATATTATAAGGTATTTTCAATGATACACTGCATATTACATTATATTATAGGGTATTTTGAATGATACTCTGCATATTACGTTACATTACAAGATATTTTCAATGATACACTGCTTATTACGTTACATTATAAGGTATTTTCAATGATACACTGCAAATATTTCATTATATTAGAAGGTATTTTCAATGATACACTGCATATTACATTATATTATAGGGTATTTTCAATGATACACTGCATATTACGTTATATTATAAGGTATTTCCAATGATTGACTGCATATTACGTAATATTATAAGGTATTTTCAATGATAGACTGCAAATATTACATTATATTAAAAGGTATTTTCAATGATACACTGCATATTACATTATATTATAGGGTATTTTCAATGATACACTGCATATTATGTTATAATATAAGGTATTTTCAATGATAGACTGCAAATATTACATTATATTATAAGGTATTTTCAATGATACACTGCATATTACATTATATTATAGGGTAGTTTCAATGATACACTGCATATTACGTTATATTATAAGGTATTTTCAATGATACACTGCAAATTAATATATATTATAAGATATTTTCAATGATAGACTGCATAACACGTTATATTATAAGCTATTTTCAATTATTCATTGCATATTACGTAATATTATAAGGTATTTGCAATGATAGACTGCAAATATTACATTAAATTATAAGGTATTTTCAATGATACACTGCATATTACATTATATTATAGGGTATTTTCAGTGATACACTGCATATTACGTTATATTATAAGGTATTTTCAATGATACACTGCATATTACGTTATATTATAAGGTATTTTCAATGATACACTGCATATTACGTTATATTATCACGTATTTTTAATGATAGACTGCATATTACTATATATTATAAGGCATTTTCAATGATACACTGCATATTACGTTATATTATAAGGCATTTTCAATGATACACTGCATATTACGTTATATTATAAGGTATTTTCAATGATTGACTGCATATCACGTTATATTATAAGGTATTTTGAATAATACACTGCATATTACGTTATATTATAAGGTATTTTCAATGATACACTGCATATTACGTTATATTATAAGGTATTTTCAATGATACACTGCATATTACATTATATTATAGGGTATTTTCAATGATACACTGCATATTACATTATATTATAGGGTATTTTCAATGATACACTGCATATTACGTTATATTATAATGTATTTTCAATGATAGACTGCAAATATTACATTATATTATAAGGTATTTTCAATGATACAATGCATATTACGTTATACTACATGGTATTTTCAATGATAGACTGCATATCACGTTATATTATAAGGTATTTTGAATAATACACTGCATATTACGTTATATTATAAGGCATTTTCAATGATACACTGCATATTACATTATATTATAAGGTATTTTCAATGATACTCTCCATATTACGATATATTATGAGGTATTATCAATGATAGACTGCATATTACATTATATTATAAGGTATTTTCTATGATACAGTGCATATTACGTTATATTATGAGGTATTTTCAATGATACACTGCATATTACGTTATATTATAAGGTATTTTGAATGATACTCTGCATATTACGTTATATTATAAGGTATTTTCAATGATACACTGCATATTACGTTATATTATAAGGTACTTTCAATGATATACTGCATATTACGTTATTTTATAAGGCATTTTCAATAATAGACTGCATATTACGTTATATTATCACGTATTTTCAATGATTGACTGCATATTACGTAATATTATAAGGTATTTTCAATGATAGACTGCAAATATTAAATTATATTATAAGGTATTTTCAATGATACACTACATATTACATTATATTATAGGGTATTTTCAATGATACACTGCATATTACGTTATATTATGAGGTATTATCAATGATAGACTGCATATTACATTATATTATAAGGTATTTTCTATGATACAGTGCATATTACGTTATATTATGAGGTATTTTCAATGATACACTGCATATTACGTTATATTATAAGGTATTTTGAATGATACTCTGCATATTACGTTATATTATAAGGTATTTTCAATGATACACTGCATATTACGTTATATTATAAGGTACTTTCAATGATATACTGCATATTACGTTATTTTATAAGGCATTTTCAATGATAGACTGCATATTACGTTATATTATCACGTATTTTCAATGATTGACTGCATATTACGTAATATTATAAGGTATTTTCAATGATAGACTGCAAATATTAAATTATATTATAAGGTATTTTCAATGATACACTACATATTACATTATATTATAGGGTATTTTCAATGATACACTGCATATTACGTTATATTATAAGGTATTTTCAATGATACACTGCATATTACATTATATTATAGGGTATTTTGAATGATACTCTGCATATTACGTTACATTACAAGATATTTTCAATGATACACTGCTTATTACGTTACATTATAAGGTATTTTCAATGATACACTGCAAATATTACATTATATTAGAAGGTATTTTCAATGATACACTGCATATTACATTATATTATAGGGTATTTTCAATGATACACTGCATATTACGTTATATTATAAGGTATTTCCAATGATTGACTGCATATTACGTAATATTATAAGGTATTTTCAATGATAGACTGCAAATATTACATTATATTAAAAGGTATTTTCAATGATACACTGCATATTACATTATATTATAGGGTATTTTCAATGATACACTGCATAACACGTTATATTATAAGCTATTTTCAATTATTCATTGCATATTACGTTATATTATAAGATATTTTCAATGATAGACTGCATATTACATTACATTATAATGTATTTTCAACGATACACTGCATATTACGTAACATTATAAGGTATTTTCAATGATACACTGCATATTACGTTATATTATCACGTATTTTCTATAATTGACTGCATATTACGTAATATTATAAGGTATTTGCAATGATAGACTGCAAATATTACATTAAATTATAAGGTATTTTCAATGATACACTGCATATTACATTATATTATAGGGTATTTTCAATGATACACTGCATATTACGTTATATTATAAGGTATTTGCAATGATACACTGCATATTACGTTATATTATCACGTATTTTTAATGATAGACTGCATATTACTATATGTTATAAGGCATTTTCAATGATACACTGCATATTACGTTATATTATAAGGCATTTTCAATGATACTCTGCATATTACGTTACATTATAAGGTATTTTCAATGATATACTGCATATCACGTTATATTATAAGGTATTTTCAATGGTACTCTGCATATTACGTTATATTATGAGGTATTATCAATGATAGACTGCATATTACATTATATTATAAGGTATTTTCTATGATACAGTGCATATTACGTTATATTATGAGGTATTTTCAATGATACACTGCATATTACGTTATATTATAAGGTATTTTGAATCATACTCTGCATCTTACGTTACATTACAAGATATTTTCAATGATTCACTGCTTATTACGTTATATTATAAGGCATTTTCACTGATACACTGCATATTACGTTATATTATAAGGTATTTTCAATGATACACTGCATATTACGTTATATTATAAGATATTTTCAATGATAAACTGCATATTACAATATATTATATGATATTTTCAATGATGGACTGCATATTACATTACATTATAAGGTATTTTGAATGATACACTGCATATAACGATATATTATAAGGTATTTCCAATGATAGACTGCATATCACGTTATATTATGAGGTATTTTCAATGATACACTGCATATTACGTTATATTATAAGGTATTTTCAATGATATACTGCATATTACGTTATATTATAACGCATTTTCAATGATAGACTGCATATTACGTTATATTATCACGTATTTTCAATGATTGACTGCATATTACGTAATATTATAAGGTATTTTCAATGATAAACTGCAAATATTACATTATATTAAAAGGTATTTTCAATGATACACTGCATATTACATTATATTATAGGGTATTTTCAATGATACACTGCATATTACGTTATAATATAAGGTATTTTCAATGATAGACTGCAAATATTACATTATATTATAAGGTATTTTCAATTATACTCTGCATATTACGTTATATTATGAGGTATTATCAATGATAGACTGCATATTACATTATATTATAAGGTATTTTCTATGATACAGTGCATATTACGTTATATTATGAGGTATTTTCAATGATACACTGCATATTACGTTATATTATAAGGTATTTTGAATGATACTCTGCATATTACGTTATATTATAAGGTATTTTCAATGATACACTGCATATTACGTTATATTATAAGGTACTTTCAATGATATACTGCATATTACGTTATTTTATAAGGCATTTTCAATGATAGACTGCATATTACGTTATATTATCACGTATTTTCAATGATTGACTGCATATTACGTAATATTATAAGGTATTTTCAATGATAGACTGCAAATATTAAATTATATTATAAGGTATTTTCAATGATACACTACATATTACAATATATTATAGGGTATTTTCAATGATACACTGCATATTACGTTATATTATAAGGTATTTTCAATGATACACTGCATATTACATTATATTATAGGGTATTTTGAATGATACTCTGCATATTACGTTACATTACAAGATATTTTCAATGATACACTGCTTATTACGTTACATTATAAGGTATTTTCAATGATACACTGCAAATATTACATTATATTAGAAGGTATTTTCAATGATACACTGCATATTACATTATATTATAGGGTATTTTCAATGATACACTGCATATTACGTTATATTATAAGGTATTTCCAATGATTGACTGCATATTCCGTAATATTATAAGGTATTTTCAATGATAGACTGCAAATATTACATTATATTAAAAGGTATTTTCAATGATACACTGCATATTACATTATATTATAGGGTATTTTCAATGATACACTGCATATTACGTTATATTATAAGGTATTTTCAATGATACACTGCATATTACTATATATTATAAGATATTTTCAATGATAGACTGCATAACACGTTATATTATAAGCTATTTTCAATTATTCATTGCATATTACGTTATATTATAAGATATTTTCAATGATAGACTGCATATTACATTACATTATAATGTATTTTCAATGATACACTGCATATTACGTAACATTATAATGTATTTTCAATGATACACTGCATATTACGTTATATTATCACGTATTTTCTATAATTGACTGCATATTACGTAATATTATAAGGTATTTGCAATGATAGACTGCAAATATTACATTAAATTATAAGGTATTTTCAATGATACACTGCATATTACATTATATTATAGGGTATTTTCAGTGATACACTGCATATTACGTTATATTATAAGGTATTTTCAATGATACACTGCATATTACGTTATATTATAAGGTATTTTCAATGATACACTGCATATTACGTTATATTATCACGTATTTTTAATGATAGACTGCATATTACGTTATATTATCACGTATTTTCAATGATAGACTGCATATTACGTAATATTATAAGGTATTTTCAATGATAGACTGCATATTACGTTATATTATAAGGTATTTTCAATGATACACTGCATATTACATTATATTATAGGGTATTTTGAATGATACTCTGCATATTACGTTACATTACAAGATATTTTCAATGATACACTGCTTATTACGTTACATTATAAGGCATTTTCAATGATACTCTGCATATTACGTTACATTATAAGGTATTTTCAATGATATACTGCTTATCACGTTATATAATAAGGTATTTTCAATGGTACTCTGCATATTACGTTATATTATGAGGTATTATCAATGATAGACTGCATATTACATTATATTATAAGGTATTTTCTATGATACAGTGCATATTACGTTATATTATGAGGCATTTTCACTGATACACTGCATATTACGTTATATTATAAGGTATTGTGAATGATACACTGCATATAACGATATATTATAAGGTATTTCCAATGATAGACTGCATGTCACGTTATATTATGAGGTATTTTCAATGATACACTGCATATTACGTTATATTATAAGGTATTTGCAATGATACACTGCATATTACGTTATATTATCACGTATTTTTAATGATAGACTGCATATTACGTTATATTATCACGTATTTTCAATGATTGACGGCATATTACGTAATATTATAAGGTATTTTCAATGATAGACTGCAAATATTAAATTATATTATAAGGTATTTTCAATGATAGACTGCATATTACGTTATATTATAAGGTATTTTCAATGATACACTGCATATTACATTATATTATAGGGTATTTTGAATGATACTCTGCATATTACGTTACATTACAAGATATTTTCAATGATACACTGCTTATTACGTTACATTATAAGGCATTTTCAATGATACTCTGCATATTACGTTACATTATAAGGTATTTTCAATGATATACTGCTTATCACGTTATATAATAAGGTATTTTCAATGGTACTCTGCATATTACGTTATATTATGAGGTATTATCAATGATAGACTGCATATTACATTATATTATAAGGTATTTTCTATGATACAGTGCATATTACGTTATATTATGAGGCATTTTCACTGATACACTGCATATTACGTTATATTATAAGGTATTGTGAATGATACACTGCATATAACGATATATTATAAGGTATTTCCAATGATAGACTGCATGTCACGTTATATTATGAGGTATTTTCAATGATACACTGCATATTACGTTATATTATAAGGTATTTGCAATGATACACTGCATATTACGTTATATTATCACGTATTTTTAATGATAGACTGCATATTACGTTATATTATCACGTATTTTCAATGATTGACGGCATATTACGTAATATTATAAGGTATTTTCAATGATAGACTGCAAATATTAAATTATATTATAAGGTATTTTCAATGATACACTACATATTACATTATATTATAGGGTATTTTCAATGATACACTGCATATTACGTTATATTATAAGGTATTTTCAATGATACACTGCATATTACATTATATTATAGGGTATTTTGAATGATACTCTGCATATTACGTTACATTACAAGATATTTTCAATGATACACTGCTTATTACGTTACATTATAAGGCATTTTCAATGATACTCTGCATATTACGTTACATTATAAGGTATTTTCAATGATATACTGCTTATCACGTTATATAATAAGGTGTTTTCAATGGTACTCTGCATATTACGTTATATTATGAGGTATTATCAATGATAGACTGCATATTACATTATATTATAAGGTATTTTCTATGATACAGTGCATATTACGTTATATTATGAGGCATTTTCACTGATACACTGCATATTACGTTATATTATAAGGTATTTTGAATGATACACTGCATATAACGATATATTATAAGGTATTTCCAATGATAGACTGCATATCACGTTATATTATGAGGTATTTTCAATGATACACTGCATATTACGTTATATTATAAGGTATTTTCAATGATATACTGCATATTACGTTATATTATAACGCATTTTCAATGATAGACTGCATATTACGTTATATTATCACGTATTTTCAATGATTGACTGCATATTACGTAATATTATAAGGTATTTTCAATGATAAACTGCAAATATTACATTATATTAAAGGTATTTTCAATGATACACTGCATATTACATTATATTATAGGGTATTTTCAATGATACACTGCATATTACGTTATAATATAAGGTATTTTCAATGATAGACTGCAAATATTACATTATATTATAAGGTATTTTCAATGATACTCTGCATATTACGTTATATTATGAGGTATTATCAATGATAGACTGCATATTACATTATATTATAGGGTATTTTCAATGATACACTGCATATTACGTTATAATATAAGGTATTTTCAATGATAGACTGCATATTACATTATATTATAAGGTATTTTCTATGATACAGTGCATATTACGTTATATTATCACGTATTTTCAATGATTGACTGCATATTACGTAATATTATAAGGTATTTTCAATGATAGACTGCAAATATTAAATTATATTATAAGGTATTTTCAATGATACACTACATATTACATTATATTATAGGGTATTTTCAATGATACACTGCATATTACGTTATATTATAAGGTATTTTCAATGATACACTGCATATTACATTATATTATAGGGTATTTTCAATGATACTCTGCATATTACGTTACATTACAAGAAATTTTCAATGATACACTGCTTATTACGTTACATTATAAGGTATTTTCAATGATACACTGCAAATATTACATTATATTAGAAGGTATTTTCAATGATACACTGCATATTACATTATATTATAGGGTATTTTCAATGATACACTGCATATTACGTTATATTATAAGGTATTTCCAATGATTGACTGCATATTACGTAATATTATAAGGTATTTTCAATGATAGACTGCAAATATTACATTATATTAAAAGGTATTTTCAATGATACACTGCATATTACATTATATTATAGGGTATTTTCAATGATACACTGCATATTACGTTATAATATAAGGTATTTTCAATGATAGACTGCAAATATTACATTATATTATAAGGTATTTTCAATGATACACTGCATATTACATTATATTATAGGGTATTTTCAATGATACACTGCATATTACGTTATATTATAAGGTATTTTCAATGGTACTCTGCATATTACGTTATATTATGAGGTATTATCAATGATAGACTGCATATTACATTATATTATAAGGTATTTTCTATGATACAGTGCATATTACGTTATATTATGAGGCATTTTCACTGATACACTGCATATTACGTTATATTATAAGGTATTTTGAATGATACACTGCATATAACGATATATTATAAGGTATTTCCAATGATAGACTGCATACCACGTTATATTATGAGGTATTTTCAATGATACACTGCATATTACATTATATTATAGGGTATTTTCAATGATACACTGCATATTACGTTATATTATAAGGTATTTTCAATGATACACTGCATATTACTATATATTATAAGATATTTTCAATGATAGACTGCATAACACGTTATATTATAAGCTATTTTCAATTATTCATTGCATATTACGTTATATTATAAGATATTTTCAATGATAGACTGCATATTACATTACATTATAATGTATTTTCAATGATACACTGCATATTACGTAACATTATAAGGTATTTTCAATGATACACTGCATATTACGTTATATTATCACGTATTTTCTATAATTGACTGCATATTACGTAATATTATAAGGTATTTGCAATGATAGACTGCAAATATTACATTAAATTATAAGGTATTTTCAATGATACACTGCATATTACATTATATTATAGGGTATTTTCAGTGATACACTGCATATTACGTTATATTATAAGGTATTTTCAATGATACACTGCATATTACGTTATATTATAAGGTATTTTCAATGATACACTGCATATTACGTTATATTATCACGTATTTTTAATGATAGACTGCATATTACGTTATATTATCACGTATTTTCAATGATTGACTGCATATTACGTAATATTATAAGGTATTTTCAATGATACACTGCATATTACGTTATATTATAAGGTATTTTCAATGATACACTGCATATTACATTATATTATAGGGTATTTTGAATGATACTCTGCATATTACGTTACATTACAAGATATTTTCAATGATACACTGCTTATTACGTTACATTATAAGGCATTTTCAATGATACTCTGCATATTACGTTACATTACAAGATATTTTCAATGATATACTGCTTATCACGTTATATAATAAGGTATTTTCAATGGTACTCTGCATATTACGTTATATTATGAGGTATTATCAATGATAGACTGCATATTACATTATATTATAAGGTATTTTCTATGATACAGTGCATATTACGTTATATTATGAGGCATTTTCAATGATACACTGCATATTACGTTATATTATAAGGTATTTTGAATGATACACTGCATATAACGATATATTATAAGGTATTTCCAATGATAGACTGCATATCACGTTATATTATGAGGTATTTTCAATGATACACTGCATATTACGTTATATTATAAGGTATTTTCAATGATATACTGCATATTACGTTATATTATAACGCATTTTCAATGATAGACTGCATATTACGTTATATTATCACGTATTTTCAATGATAGACTGCATATTACGTTATATTATCACGTATTTTCAATGATTGACTGCATATTACGTAATATTATAAGGTATTTTCAATGATAAACTGCAAATATTACATTATATTAAAGGTATTTTCAATGATACACTGCATATTACATTATATTATAGGGTATTTTCAATGATACACTGCATATTACGTTATAATATAAGGTATTTTCAATGATAGACTGCATATTACGTTATATTATAAGATATTTTCAATGATAGACTGCATATTACAATATATTATATGATATTTTCAATGATGGACTGCATATCACGTTATATTATGAGGTATTTTCAATGATACACTGCATATTACGTTATATTATAAGGTATTTTCAATGATATACTGCATATTACGTTATATTATAACGCATTTTCAATGATAGACTGCATATTACGTTATATTATCACGTATTTTCAATGATTGACTGCATATTACGTAATATTATAAGGTATTTTCAATGATAGACTGCAAATATTAAATTATATTATAAGGTATTTTCAATGATACACTACATATTACATTATATTATAGGGTATTTTCAATTGTAGGTATTAGATATTTATATGTGTTGGTACCGATCGATCGTCGGTGATCAGCTGTTCGTCTGCTGCTGGTCGTCGTTACGAGCCGACGATCGATTTGTTATTAACGACTGACGTTCGTTTGTAAAAAACATTTGTATTCAGATTGTAACATACCGTGAATCGGAAAACATCTATTAATATAAACTTCCTATAAATTTCAGAAGTGGGATACGAAATAGATATTTCGTGATAGTGCGTGAAATTTCGTATTTTTTGTTCGCGGCTATCGAATTTTGGGAAGTTCAGTTTGAATATTGATTTGAATATTAGTGAATCACGATGGCGGAGAATAGAAGAAATTTGGCCAACCTAACAATCGTTGAGCTCAAAGAATTGCTCAGGTCCAGGGACATGGTTGTATCAGGCTCGAAAGCTGAATTAGTTGCCCGTTTGATTGACGCTGACCCAAACATTGAAGACACCTTTCAAGAGCGTCAGGTAACAACGGAATCTCACGACAACCAGGATTTCGGTGCAGAGACGTCTTTCGCACAGAGAGAGATACAGATTCTTCGCCAGGAACGCGATATTTTACAACGTGAATTGGATTTAATGAGACGAGAGAGAGAAATGACAACGCCGTTGCGATCCACGGGAGCCAGCGTTACCGTCCGCCCAAATACAAGCATCAAAACGATTGCTGAATTACTGTCTGAATTTTCGGGTGCGGAAAATACGTTCAAATTATGGAGACAGCAGGTAGAGCGGCTCAGGAGAATGTACGGCTTGGACGATTGCGCTACGGTAACAATAATCACGTTGCGCCTACGAGGAAAGGCTTTGAAATGGTTTAATACAAAACCAAGCTTGTTAGAATTGTCCGCGTCAGTCTTCCTGGAAGAGATTCGGAAGATGTTTGACCATCGAATGGACAAATTAGCAATGAGAAGAGAGTTCGAAAACCGTACGTGGCAAAGGAATGAGTCGTTTCCAGACTATTTCCACGATAAAATCACCTTGGCGAACAAAATTATGGTGGATCCGGAAGAATTGGTGGATTTGGTGATCGACGGAGTTCCGGATGCACAATTGAGAGACCAGGCACGCATGCAGCGTTTGGAAACGGCAGAGGACCTTCTCGAAACGTTTCGAAAGCTCTCCTTAAGAAGCGATCGTGAGCCTAAGGAGCAGAAACGGCCGGTTCCAGGGAAGTTTTCGTTTACGAGGGACTTCGGCGGTTCCGAGCGTACCTCCAGGGACTCCGCGCAGGAAAAGGTCGTGCGGTGTTTCAACTGCAACGAATCGGGACATTGGAAGAAGGACTGTACGAAACCAAGACGGGAATGGGGTTCTTGTTTCAGATGCGGGGAAAAGTCTCACCGGGCGAGAGATTGTCCGCAACAGACATCAAAAGATTGTCCGCAGCAGACATCACCAGCGCAGTTTCGACGACAACAACAGGCTTCTGCCTCGACGACGGCCTCGACTAAGCAACCGGGTACGACGACGCATTTGGTTCAACCTCATAGTACAGAAACCCCGTTCATCATACCGTTTACCTGCACAGCCCAGGATAATGGCGGAGCGACAACATACATTTCAACCGTAGCAATTGTTGACTCAGGTTCGCCTGTTAGTTTAATCAGAAGAGATACTTTACCGTCTGATTTTTATTTCGAACGACCGTTAAATAATACATTTTACGGTGTAAATTATTCACCAGTTAATGTCGTTGGCGCATTTAAAACTGAAATTTGTGTAAACGGCGCGCGTGTTCCCCTTACATTTTTTGTTGTACCGATAACAACTATGTCTCACTTTGCATTATTAGGCAGAGATTTTATTCGGTCGCCAACCATAGAGATAAAATTGGGAAGTTCAACGGAAATCAAAGTTAAGGAAAGAGAACCCGAGAACTCGGATACGGAAAATTTTGTTCAACAAATTCTTAAAATAGATTATATTGAAAACCCAATTTCCGCGTGTCACGAATTAAACGTTGATCCAGAAATAGATAGTAGCATTGTGAGGAAACTTGAAAAAATTTATTTTTGCAAAGATGTTCAGGTCGACGACAACGAGCAACATCCGAATACTGTTGAAGCAGTGATTTCATTAAAGACCGAGCATCCAATTTGTTTTCGGCCGCGTAGACTAGCGTTTGCAGACAAGGAAAAACTTCGTGTTATTCTTGACGACTTATTAAAAGAGGGCACCATTAGACCCAGTAATTCTCCTTATGCTAGTCCAATTGTCTTAGTCAGGAAAAAGAACGGAGAAATTCGCTTGTGCGTCGATTATCACGAATTAAACAAACATACAATCAGAGACAACTTTCCTGTACCACTTATAGACGATTGTTTAGATCAACTTAGAGATAAAAAATATTTTACGAAATTAGATCTTAAAAATGGATTTCACCACGTGAAAGTCGCTGAAACTTCGATAAAATATACATCGTTCATTACACCCTTAGGTCAATACGAGTACCTCAAAATGCCATTTGGACTAACCAATGCACCTCGTATTTTTCAACGATTTTTAGACGAAATCTTTACCGATTTACTTAGGCAGAATAAATTGTTGCTTTATTTAGACGATTTTTTGGTGGCCACGGAAACGGTTGACGAACATTTAGATATTTTGCGAGAAATATTTTGTTTAGCGAGAAACTTTAATTTACGATTTAGGTTAGATAAATGCTCATTCTTTTATCGCGAAATAACTTATTTGGGATACTGTATTTCGGATAATGGTATTGCTCCAGCGAAGGAAAATATCGAATCAGTAGTCAATTATCCAATGCCGAGGAATACCAAAGAAGTGCAACGCTTTATAGGCCTAGCAAGTTATTTTCGGCGATTTATAAAAAATTTCTCACTTATCGCGAGACCCTTATATGATTTATTACGCAAAAATGTGATATTTCACCTTGGTTCAGAACAAATTCAGGCGTTTGAAACGTTGAAGCAGCGTCTAACAAACGATCCCGTTTTGGCAATCTACTCTCCAAAATTAGATACAGAGCTTCACTGCGACGCTAGTAGCAGTGGATTTGGGGCAATTTTGCTACAAAAACAGACAAATAAAATTTTTCGACCAGTTTTTTATTTTAGTAAAAGAACGACTGCTCAAGAAGAGAAGTATCATAGTTTCGAACTTGAATGTTTAGCAGCAGTGTACGCGATTAAAAGATTTCACATTTATTTATCGGGCATTAAGTTTAAAATAATCACAGATTGCGACAGTTTTAGATTAACGCTTAACAAGCAGAACATTAACCCACGAATATCCCGTTGGGCAATGTTTTTACAAAATTACGACTATACTATTGAACATCGTAGTGGGAGTAAAATGTCACATGTAGACGCATTAAGTCGGTACAACACAATCTTGATTCTAGAAGCTAATACTTTAGAGGAAGTATTAGCGATTAAACAACACCAAGATCTTACGATTCGAGAAATCAAGAATAGATTAGAGAAAAGCGAGGAGAAATATTATGAATTACGGGACGGTTTAGTGTATAGAAAAGTCAGTAACAACAGATTATTATTTTACGTACCTGCGTGCTTAGTAGATAACGTTATCAAAACTAGCCACGATGATTTAGGGCATTTAGGTTATGAAAAAGTGTTAGACAACATTAGTCAGGTATATTGGTTCCCACAAATGCGTATAAAAATTAGAGAGTACATTAGTAATTGTTTGAAATGTATTGAATTTTCACCAATCAGCGGTAAACAGGAGGGATTTCTACACAGTTTGGACAAAGGCGACTTACCTTTTCAAACAATTCATGTGGATCATTACGGTCCATTGGAAAAGTGTAGGAATGGTTATAAATTTATTTTGGCGGTAGTAGATGGATTTACTAAATTCATAAGGTTGTATCCTTGTAAAACAACAAAATCGGAGGAAATAGTGAAAAACTTAGCAGAATATTTTAGAGCGTATAGTAAACCGAGACGGCTAATTAGTGACCGAGGTTCGTCATTTACATCAAATTTATTTAAAGAATTTTTAGCAAACAACGAGATAGAACAGGTACTGATCGCGATAGGAACTCCACGTGCGAACGGTCAGATTGAGCGATTTAATAGAATAATAGCACCAATGTTGGCAAAATTAACAAACACTCCGGGAAAATGGGACCAAGTTGTTGACAAAGTAGAATATGGAATAAATAACACTGTTTGTCGGTCAACAGGTAAAAGCCCATCCCAATTATTGTTTGGAATGAACCAAAAAGGTATTGTATCGGACAAAGTTCGAGAAGCGTTAGGAATTTTAAACAGTGACAGAAGAGACATTCTAACAACACGAAGGGAAGCAGCTGAAAAAATTATTAAAGTCCAACAATCAAATGAACGTTTATATGATAAAAAACACAAAAAACCTACTGAGTATCAGGTTGGCGATTACGTGGTAATTCGCAACATAGATACTACACCAGGAATAAATAAAAAATTGTTGCCTAAATTTAAGGGCCCGTTTGAAATTAAGAAGGTTTTAGACAGGGACAGGTATCTCATAACAGATGTAGAGGGGCACCAAGTGTCACGTGTGCCATTTACGGGAGTAGTTGGCCCCGATCAGATGAAATTCTGGATCAGGTCGGGAAACGAAAAAGAGAACAATACCTAATAGAAAATAAGTTTGAATTGTGTTATTGCGTTATATTTGCGTAAGCTAAGTTTGAATTGTATTATTGTGTTATTTATTGTGTGAATTATGTATTGTTTAGTTGTTGTAAACTTATTTGTTATTTAAGTAGATGATGATGGTCCATTGATGACCGAGGACGGTCATTGTGGTCAGGAATGGCCGAACTGTAGGTATTAGATATTTATATGTGTTGGTACCGATCGATCGTCGGTGATCAGCTGTTCGTCTGCTGCTGGTCGTCGTTACGAGCCGACGATCGATTTGTTATTAACGACTGACGTTCGTTTGTAAAAAACATTTGTATTCAGATTGTAACATACCGTGAATCGGAAAACATCTATTAATATAAACTTCCTATACAATGATACACTGCATATTACGTTATATTATAAGGTATTTTCAATGATACACTGCATATTACGTTATATTATAAGATATTTTCAATGATAGACTGCATATTACAATATATTATATGATATTTTCAATGATGGAGTGCATATTACGTTATAATATAAGGTATTTTCAATGATACAGTGCATATTACGTTATATTATGAGGTATTTTCAATGATACACTGCATATTACGTAATATTATAAGGTATTTTCAATGATAGACTGCAAATATTAAATTATATTATAAGGTATTTTCAATGATACACTACATATTACATTATATTATAGGGTATTTTCAATGATACACTGCATATCACGTTGTATTATAAGGTATTTTCAATGATACACTGCATATTACGTTACATTATAAGGTATTGTCAATGATACACTGCATATTACATTATATTATAAGATATTTTCAATGATAGACTGCATATTACATTACGTTATAATGTATTTTCAATAATACACTGCATATTACGTTACATTATAAGGTATTTTCAATGATACACTGCATATTACGTTATATTATAAGGTATTTTCAATGATATACTGCATATTACGTTATATTATAAGGCATTTTCAATGATAGACAGCATATTACGTTATTATATCACGTATTTTCAATGATTGACTGCATATTACGTAATATTATAAGGTATTTTCAATGATAGACTGCAAATATTACATTATGTTATAAGGTATTTTCAATGATACACTGCATATTACGTTATATTATAAGGTATTTTCAATGATACACTGCATATTACGTTATATTATAAGGTATTTTCAATGATACACTGCATATTACGTTATATTATCACTTATTTTCAATGATATACTGCATATTACGTTATATTATAAGGCATTTTCAATGATAGACTGCATATTACGTTATATTATCACGTATTTTCAATGATTGACTGCATATCACGTAATATTATAAGGTATTTGCAATGATAGACTGCAAATGTTACATTATATTATAAGGTATTTTCAATGATACACTGCATATTACATTATATTATAGGGTATTTTCAATGATACACTGCATATTACGTTATATTATAAGGTATTTTCAATGATAGACTGCATATTACATTACGTTATAATGTATTTTCAATAATACACTGCATATTACGTTACATTATAAGGTATTTTCAATTATACACTGCATATTACGTTATATTATAAGGTATTTTCAATGATATACTGCATATTACGTTATATTGTAAGGCATTTTCAATGATAGACTGCATATTACGTTATATTATCACGTATTTTCAATGATTGACTGCATATTACGTTACATTATAAGGTATTTTCAATGATACACTGCATATTACGTTATATTATAAGGTATTTTCAATGATATACTGCATATTACGTTATATTATAAGGCATTTTCAATGATAGACAGCATATTACGTTATTATATCACGTATTTTCAATGATTGACTGCATATTACGTAATATTATAAGGTATTTTCAATGATAGACTGCAAATATTACATTATGTTATAAGGTATTTTCAATGATACACTGCATATTACGTTATATTATAAGGTATTTTCAATGATACACTGCATATTACGTTATATTATAAGGTATTTTCAATGATACACTGCATATTACGTTATATTATCACTTATTTTCAATGATATACTGCATATTACGTTATATTATAAGGCATTTTCAATGATAGACTGCATATTACGTTATATTATCACGTATTTTCAATGATTGACTGCATATCACGTAATATTATAAGGTATTTGCAATGATAGACTGCAAATGTTACATTATATTATAAGGTATTTTCAATGATACACTGCATATTACATTATATTATAGGGTATTTTCAATGATACACTGCATATTACGTTATATTATAAGGTATTTTCAATGATAGACTGCATATTACATTACGTTATAATGTATTTTCAATAATACACTGCATATTACGTTACATTATAAGGTATTTTCAATTATACACTGCATATTACGTTATATTATAAGGTATTTTCAATGATATACTGCATATTACGTTATATTGTAAGGCATTTTCAATGATAGACTGCATATTACGTTATATTATCACGTATTTTCAATGATTGACTGCATATTACGTAATATTATAAGGTATTTTCAATGATAGACTGCAAATATTACATTATATTATAAGGCATTTTCAATGATAGACTGCATATTACGTTATATTATCACGTATTTTCAATGATTGACTGCATATCACGTAATATTATAAGGTATTTGCAATGATAGACTGCAAATATTACATTATATTATAAGGTATTTTCAATGATACACTGCATATTACATTATATTATAGGGTATTTTCAATGATACACTGCATATTACGTTATATTATAAGGTATTTTCAATGATAGACTGCATATTACATTACGTTATAATGTACTTTCAATAATACACTGCATATTACGTTACATTATAAGGTATTTTCAATTATACACTGCATATTACGTTATATTATAAGGTATTTTCAATGATATACTGCATATTACGTTATATTATAAGGCATTTTCAATGATAGACTGCATATTACGTTATATTATCACGTATTTTCAATGATTGACTGCATATTACGTAATATTATAAGCTATTTTCAATGATACACTGCATATTACATTATATTATAGGGTATTTTCAATGATACACTGCATATTACGTTATATTATAAGGTATTTTCTATGATACAGTGCATATTACGTTATATTATGAGGTATTTTCAATGATACACTGCATATTATGTTATATTATAAGGTATTTTGAATCATACTCTGCATCTTACGTTACATTACAAGATATTTTCAATGATACACTGCTTATTACGTTACATTATAAGGTATTTTCAATGATATACTGCATATTACGTTATATTATAAGGCATTTTCACTGATACACTGCATATTACGTTATATTATAAGGTATTTTCAATGATACACTGCATATTACGTTATATTATAAGGTATTTCCAATGATTGACTGCATATTACGTAATATTATAAGGTATTTTCAATGATAGACTGCAAATATTACATTATATTAAAAGGTATTTTCAATGATACACTGCATATTACATTATATTATAGGGTATTTTCAATGATACACTGCATATTACGTTATAATATAAGGTATTTTCAATGATAGACTGCAAATATTACATTATATTATAAGGTATTTTCAATGATACACTGCATATTACATTATATTATAGGGTATTTTCAATGATACACTGCATATTACGTTATATTATAAGGTATTTTCAATGGTACTCTGCATATTACGTTATATTATGAGGTATTATCAATGATAGACTGCATATTACATTATATTATAAGGTATTTTCTATGATACAGTGCATATTACGTTATATTATGAGGCATTTTCACTGATACACTGCATATTACGTTATATTATAAGGTATTTTGAATGATACACTGCATATAACGATATATTATAAGGTATTTCCAATGATAGACTGCATACCACGTTATATTATGAGGTATTTTCAATGATACACTGCATATTACATTATATTATAGGGTATTTTCAATGATACACTGCATATTACGTTATATTATAAGGTATTTTCAATGATACACTGCATATTACTATATATTATAAGATATTTTCAATGATAGACTGCATAACACGTTATATTATAAGCTATTTTCAATTATTCATTGCATATTACGTTATATTATAAGATATTTTCAATGATAGACTGCATATTACATTACATTATAATGTATTTTCAATGATACACTGCATATTACGTAACATTATAAGGTATTTTCAATGATACACTGCATATTACGTTATATTATCACGTATTTTCTATAATTGACTGCATATTACGTAATATTATAAGGTATTTGCAATGATAGACTGCAAATATTACATTAAATTATAAGGTATTTTCAATGATACACTGCATATTACATTATATTATAGGGTATTTTCAGTGATACACTGCATATTACGTTATATTATAAGGTATTTTCAATGATACACTGCATATTACGTTATATTATAAGGTATTTGCAATGATACACTGCATATTACGTTATATTATCACGTATTTTTAATGATAGACTGCATATTACGTTATATTATCACGTATTTTCAATGATTGACGGCATATTACGTAATATTATAAGGTATTTTCAATGATAGACTGCATATTACGTTATATTATAAGGTATTTTCAAAGATACACTGCATATTACATTATATTATAGGGTATTTTGAATGATACTCTGCATATTACGTTACATTACAAGATATTTTCAATGATACACTGCTTATTACGTTACATTATAAGGCATTTTCAATGATACTCTGCATATTACGTTACATTATAAGGTATTTTCAATGATATACTGCTTATCACGTTATATAATAAGGTATTTTCAATGGTACTCTGCATATTACGTTATATTATGAGGTATTATCAATGATAGACTGCATATTACATTATATTATAAGGTATTTTCTATGATACAGTGCATATTACGTTATATTATGAGGCATTTTCACTGATACACTGCATATTACGTTATATTATAAGGTATTTTGAATGATACACTGCATATAACGATATATTATAAGGTATTTCCAATGATAGACTGCATATCACGTTATATTATGAGGTATTTTCAATGATACACTGCATATTACGTTATATTATAAGGTATTTTCAATGATATACTGCATATTACGTTATATTATAACGCATTTTCAATGATAGACTGCATATTACGTTATATTATCACGTATTTTCAATGATAGACTGCATATTACGTTATATTATCACGTATTTTCAATGATTGACTGCATATTACGTAATATTATAAGGTATTTTCAATGATAAACTGCAAATATTACATTATATTATAGGTATTTTCAATGATACACTGCATATTACATTATATTATAGGGTATTTTCAATGATACACTGCATATTACGTTATAATATAAGGTATTTTCAATGATAGACTGCATATTACGTTATATTATAAGATATTTTCAATGATAGACTGCATATTACAATATATTATATGATATTTTCAATGATGGACTGCATATCACGTTATATTATGAGGTATTTTCAATGATACACTGCATATTACGTTATATTATAAGGTATTTTCAATGATATACTGCATATTACGTTATATTATAACGCATTTTCAATGATAGACTGCATATTACGTTATATTATCACGTATTTTCAATGATTGACTGCATATTACGTAATATTATAAGGTATTTTCAATGATAGACTGCAAATATTAAATTATATTATAAGGTATTTTCAAAGATACACTACATATTACATTATATTATAGGGTATTTTCAATGATACACTGCATATTACGTTATATTATAAGGTATTTTCAATGATACACTGCATATTACGTTATATTATAAGATATTTTCAATGATAGACTGCATATTACAATATATTATATGATATTTTCAATGATGGAGTGCATATTACGTTATAATATAAGGTATTTTCAATGATACAGTGCATATTACGTTATATTATGAGGTATTTTCAATGATACACTGCATATTACGTAATATTATAAGGTATTTTCAATGATAGACTGCAAATATTAAATTATATTATAAGGTATTTTCAATGATACACTACATATTACATTATATTATAGGGTATTTTCAATGATACACTGCATATTACGTTATATTATAAGGTATTTTCAATGATACACTGCATATTACGTTATATTATCACGTATTTTTAATGATAGACTGCATATTACTATATATTATAAGGCATTTTCAATGATACACTGCATATTACGTTATAATATAAGGCATTTTCAATGATACTCTGCATACTACATTATATTATAGGGTATTTTCAATGATAGACAGCATATTAAGTTATATTATCACGTATTTTCAATGATAGACTGCATATCACGTTGTATTATAAGGTATTTTCAATGATACACTGCATATTACGTTACATTATAAGGTATTGTCAATGATACACTGCATATTACATTATATTATAAGATATTTTCAATGATAGACTGCATATTACATTACGTTATAATGTATTTTCAATAATACACTGCATATTACGTTACATTATAAGGTATTTTCAATGATACACTGCATATTACGTTATATTATAAGGTATTTTCAATGATATACTGCATATTACGTTATATTATAAGGCATTTTCAATGATAGACAGCATATTACGTTATTATATCACGTATTTTCAATGATTGACTGCATATTACGTAATATTATAAGGTATTTTCAATGATAGACTGCAAATATTACATTATGTTATAAGGTATTTTCAATGATACACTGCATATTACGTTATATTATAAGGTATTTTCAATGATACACTGCATATTACGTTATATTATAAGGTATTTTCAATGATACACTGCATATTACGTTATATTATCACTTATTTTCAATGATATACTGCATATTACGTTATATTATAAGGCATTTTCAATGATAGACTGCATATTACGTTATATTATCACGTATTTTCAATGATTGACTGCATATCACGTAATATTATAAGGTATTTGCAATGATAGACTGCAAATGTTACATTATATTATAAGGTATTTTCAATGATACACTGCATATTACATTATATTATAAGGTATTTTCAATGATACACTGCATATTACGTTATATTATAAGGTATTTTCAATGATAGACTGCATATTACATTACGTTATAATGTATTTTCAATAATACACTGCATATTACGTTACATTATAAGGTATTTTCAATTATACACTGCATATTACGTTATATTATAAGGTATTTTCAATGATATACTGCATATTACGTTATATTGTAAGGCATTTTCAATGATAGACTGCATATTACGTTATATTATCACGTATTTTCAATGATTGACTGCATATTACGTAATATTATAAGGTATTTTCAATGATAGACTGCAAATATTACATTATATTATAAGGCATTTTCAATGATAGACTGCATATTACGTTATATTATCACGTATTTTCAATGATTGACTGCATATCACGTAATATTATAAGGTATTTGCAATGATAGACTGCAAATATTACATTATATTATAAGGTATTTTCAATGATACACTGCATATTACATTATATTATAGGGTATTTTCAATGATACACTGCATATTACGTTATATTATAAGGTATTTTCAATGATAGACTGCATATTACATTACGTTATAATGTACTTTCAATAATACACTGCATATTACGTTACATTATAAGGTATTTTCAATTATACACTGCATATTACGTTATATTATAAGGTATTTTCAATGATATACTGCATATTACGTTATATTATAAGGCATTTTCAATGATAGACTGCATATTACGTTATATTATCACGTATTTTCAATGATTGACTGCATATTACGTAATATTATAAGCTATTTTCAATGATAGACTGCAAATATTACATTATATTATAAGGCATTTTCAATGATAGACTGCATATTACGTTATATTATAAGGTATTTCCAATGATTGACTGCATATTACGTAATATTATAAGGTATTTTCAATGATAGACTGCAAATATTACATTATATTAAAAGGTATTTTCAATGATACACTGCATATTACATTATATTATAGGGTATTTTCAATGATACACTGCATATTACGTTATAATATAAGGTATTTTCAATGATAGACTGCAAATATTACATTATATTATAAGGTATTTTCAATGATACACTGCATATTACATTATATTATAGGGTATTTTCAATGATACACTGCATATTACGTTATATTATAAGGTATTTTCTATGATACAGTGCATATTACGTTATATTATGAGGTATTTTCAATGATACACTGCATATTATGTTATATTATAAGGTATTTTGAATCATACTCTGCATCTTACGTTACATTACAAGATATTTTCAATGATACACTGCTTATTACGTTACATTATAAGGTATTTTCAATGATATACTGCATATTACGTTATATTATAAGGCATTTTCACTGATACACTGCATATTACGTTATATTATAAGGTATTTTCAATGATACACTGCATATTACGTTATATTATAAGATATTTTCAATGATAGACTGCATATTACAATATATTATATGATATTTTCAATGATGGACTGCATATTACATTACATTATAAGGTATTTTGAATGATACACTGCATATAACGATATATTATAAGGTATTTCCAATGATAGACTGCATATCACGTTATATTATGAGGTATTTTCAATGATACACTGCATATTACGTTATATTATAAGGTATTTTCAATGATATACTGCATATTACGTTATATTATAACGCATTTTCAATGATAGACTGCATATTACGTTATATTATCACGTATTTTCAATGATTGACTGCATATCACGTAATATTATAAGGTATTTGCAATGATAGACTGCAAATATTACATTATATTATAAGGTATTTTCAATGATACACTGCATATTACATTATATTATAGGGTATTTTCAATGATACACTGCATATTACGTTATATTATAAGGTATTTTCAATTATACACTGCATATTACGTTATATTATAAGGTATTTTCAATGATATACTGCATATTACGTTATATTATAAGGCATTTTCAATGATAGACTGCATATTACGTTATATTATCACGTATTTTCAATGATTGACTGCATATTACGTAATATTATAAGGTATTTTCAATGATAGACTGCAAATATTACATTATATTATAAGGCATTTTCAATGATAGACTGCATATTACGTTATATTATAAGGTATTTCCAATGATTGACTGCATATTACGTAATATTATAAGGTATTTTCAATGATAGACTGCAAATATTACATTATATTAAAAGGTATTTTCAATGATACGCTGCATATTACATTATATTATAGGGTATTTTCAGTGATACACTGCATATTACGTTATATTATAAGGTATTTTCAATGATACACTGCATATTACGTTACATTATAAGGTATTTTCAATGATATACTGCATATCACGTTATATTATAATGTATTTTCAATGATACACTGCATATTACGTAACATTATAAGGTATTTTCAATGATACACTGCATATTACGTTATATTATCACGTATTTTCTATAATTGACTGCATATTACGTAATATTATAAGGTATTTGCAATGATAGACTGCAAATATTACATTAAATTATAAGGTATTTTCAATGATACACTGCATATTAGATTATATTATAGGGTATTTTCAGTGATACACTGCATATTACGTTATATTATAAGGTATTTTCAATGATACACTGCATATTACGTTATATTATAAGGTATTTGCAATGATACACTGCATATTACGTTATATTATCACGTATTTTTAATGATAGACTGCATATTACTATATATTATAAGGCATTTTCAATGATACACTGCATATTACGTTATATTATAAGGTATTTTCAATGATATACTGCATATTACGTTATATTATAAGGCATTTTCAATGATAGACTGCATATTACGTTATATTATCACGTATTTTCAATGATTGACTGCATATTACGTAATATTATAAGGTATTTTCAATGATAGACTGCAAATATTACATTATATTATAAGGTATTTTCAATGATATACTGCATATTACGTTATATTATAAGGCATTTTCAATGATAGACTGCATATTACGTTATATTATCACGTATTTTCAATGATTGACTGCATATTACGTAATATTATAAGGTATTTTCAATGATAGACTGCAAATATTACATTATATTATAAGGTATTTTCAATGATACACTGCATATTACATTATATTATAGGGTATTTTCAATGATACACTGCATATTACGTTATATTATAAGGTATTTTCAATGATAGACTGCATATTACATTACGTTATAATGTATTTTCAATAATACACTGCATATTACGTTACATTATAAGGTATTTTCAATTATACACTGCATATTACGTTATATTATAAGGTATTTTCAATGATATACTGCATATTACGTTATATTATAAGGCATTTTCAATGATAGACTGCATATTACGTTATATTATCACGTATTTTCAATGATTGACTGCATATTACGTAATATTATAAGGTATTTTCAATGATAGACTGCAAATATTACATTATATTATAAGGCATTTTCAATGATAGACTGCATATTACGTTATATTATAAGGTATTTCCAATGATTGACTGCATATTACGTAATATTATAAGGTATTTTCAATGATAGACTGCAAATATTACATTATATTAAAAGGTATTTTCAATGATACACTGCATATTACATTATATTATAGGGTATTTTCAGTGATACACTGCATATTACGTTATATTATAAGGTATTTTCAATGATACACTGCATATTACGTTACATTATAAGGTATTTTCAATGATATACTGCATATCACGTTATATTATAATGTATTTTCAATGATACACTGCATATTACGTAACATTATAAGGTATTTTCAATGATACACTGCATATTACGTTATATTATCACGTATTTTCTATAATTGACTGCATATTACGTAATATTATAAGGTATTTGCAATGATAGACTGCAAATATTACATTAAATTATAAGGTATTTTCAATGATACACTGCATATTACATTATATTATAGGGAATTTTCAGTGATACACTGCATATTACGTTATATTATAAGGTATTTTCAATGATACACTGCATATTACGTTATATTATAAGGTATTTGCAATGATACACTGCATATTACGTTATATTATCACGTATTTTTAATGATAGACTGCATATTACTATATATTATAAGGCATTTTCAATGATACACTGCATATTACGTTATATTATAAGGCATTTTCAATGATACTCTGCATATTACGTTACATTATAAGGTATTTTCAATGATATACTGCATATCACGTTATATTATAAGGTATTTTCAATGGTACTCTGCATATTACGTTATATTATGAGGTATTTTCAATGATACTCTGCATATTACGTTATATTATGAGGTATTATCAATGATACACTGCATATTACGTTATAATATAAGGTATTTTCAATGATAGACTGCAAATATTACATTATATTATAAGGTATTTTCAATGATACTCTGCATATTACGTTATATTATGAGGTATTATCAATGATAGACTCCATATTACATTATATTATAAGGTATTTTCTATGATACAGTGCATATTACGTTATATTATGAGGTATTTTCAATGATACACTGCATATTACGTTATATTATAAGGTATTTTGAATGATACTCTGCATATTACGTTATATTATAAGGTATTTTCAATGATACACTGCATATTACGTTATATTATAAGGTACTTTCAATGATATACTGCATATTACGTTATTTTATAAGGCATTTTCAATGATAGACTGCAAATATTAAATTATATTATAAGGTATTTTCAATGATACACTACATATTACATTATATTATAGGGTATTTTCAATGATACACTGCATATTACGTTATATTATAAGGTATTTTCAATGATAGACTGCATAACACGTTATATTATAAGCTATTTTCAATTATTCATTGCATATTACGTAATATTATAAGGTATTTGCAATGATAGACTGCAAATATTACATTAAATTATAAGGTATTTTCAATGATACACTGCATATTACATTATATTATAGGGTATTTTCAGTGATACACTGCATATTACGTTATATTATAAGGTATTTTCAATGATACACTGCATATTACGTTACATTATAAGGCATTTTCAATGATACTCTGCATATTACGTTACATTATAAGGTATTTTCAATGATATACTGCATATCACGTTATATTATAAGGTATTTTCAATGGTACTCTGCATATTACGTTATATTATGAGGTATTATCAATGATTGACTGCATATTACATTATATTATAAGGTATTTTCTATGATACAGTGCATATTACGTTATATTATGAGGTATTTTCAATGATACACTGCATATTACAATATATTATATGATATTTTCAATGATGGACTGCATATTACATTACATTATAAGGTATTTTGAATGATACACTGCATATAACGATATATTATAAGGTATTTCCAATGATAGACTGCATATCACGTTATATTATGAGGTATTTTCAATGATACACTGCATATTACGTTATATTATAAGGTATTTTCAATGATATACTGCATATTACGTTATATTATAACGCATTTTCAATGATAGACTGCATATTACGTTATATTATCACGTATTTTCAATGATTGACTGCATATCACGTAATATTATAAGGTATTTGCAATGATAGACTGCAAATATTACATTATATTATAAGGTATTTTCAATGATACACTGCATATTACATTATATTATAGGGTATTTTCAATGATACACTGCATATTACGTTATATTATAAGGTATTTTCAATGATAGACTGCATATTACATTACGTTATAATGTATTTTCAATAATACACTGCATATTACGTTACATTATAAGGTATTTTCAATTATACACTGCATATTACGTTATATTATAAGGTATTTTCAATGATATACTGCATATTACGTTATATTATAAGGCATTTTCAATGATAGACTGCATATTACGTTATATTATCACGTATTTTCAATGATTGACTGCATATTACGTAATATTATAAGGTATTTTCAATGATAGACTGCAAATATTACATTATATTATAAGGCATTTTCAATGGTAGACTGCATATTACGTTATATTATAAGGTATTTCCAATGATTGACTGCATATTACGTAATATTATAAGGTATTTTCAATGATAGACTGCAAATATTACATTATATTAAAAGGTATTTTCAATGATACACTGCATATTACATTATATTATAGGGTATTTTCAGTGATACACTGCATATTACGTTATATTATAAGGTATTTTCAATGATACACTGCATATTACGTTACATTATAAGGTATTTTCAATGATATACTGCATATCACGTTATATTATAATGTATTTTATATGATACACTGCATATTACGTAACATTATAAGGTATTTTCAATGATACACTGCATATTACGTTATATTATCACGTATTTTCTATAATTGACTGCATATTACGTAATATTATAAGGTATTTGCAATGATAGACTGCAAATATTACATTAAATTATAAGGTATTTTCAATGATACACTGCATATTACATTATATTATAGGGAATTTTCAGTGATACACTGCATATTACGTTATATTATAAGGTATTTTCAATGATACACTGCATATTACGTTATATTATAAGGTATTTGCAATGATACACTGCATATTACGTTATATTATCACGTATTTTTAATGATAGACTGCATATTACTATATATTATAAGGCATTTTCAATGATACACTGCATATTACGTTATATTATAAGGCATTTTCAATGATACTCTGCATATTACGTTACATTATAAGGTATTTTCAATGATATACTGCATATCACGTTATATTATAAGGTATTTTCAATGGTACTCTGCATATTACGTTATATTATGAGGTATTTTCAATGATACTCTGCATATTACGTTATATTATGAGGTATTATCAATGATACACTGCATATTACGTTATAATATAAGGTATTTTCAATGAAAGACTGCAAATATTACATTATATTATAAGGTATTTTCAATGATACTCTGCATATTACGTTATATTATGAGGTATTATCAATGATAGACTCCATATTACATTATATTATAAGGTATTTTCTATGATACAGTGCATATTACGTTATATTATGAGGTATTTTCAATGATACACTGCATATTACGTTATATTATAAGGTATTTTGAATGATACTCTGCATATTACGTTATATTATAAGGTATTTTCAATGATACACTGCATATTACGTTATATTATAAGGTACTTTCAATGATATACTGCATATTACGTTATTTTATAAGGCATTTTCAATGATAGACTGCATATTACGTTATATTATCACGTATTTTCAATGATTGACTGCATATTACGTAATATTATAAGGTATTTTCAATGATAGACTGCAAATATTAAATTATATTATAAGGTATTTTCAATGATACACTACATATTACATTATATTATAGGGTATTTTCAATGATACACTGCATATTACGTTATATTATAAGCTATTTTCAATGATAGACTGCATAACACGTTGTATTATAAGCTATTTTCAATTATTCATTGCATATTACGTAATATTATAAGGTATTTGCAATGATAGACTGCAAATATTACATTAAATTATAAGGTATTTTCAATGATACACTGCATATTACACTATATTATAGGGTATTTTCAGTGATACACTGCATATTACGTTATATTATAAGGTATTTTCAATGATACACTGCATATTACGTTACATTATAAGGCATTTTCAATGATACTCTGCATATTACGTTACATTATAAGGTATTTTCAATGATATACTGCATATCACGTTATATTATAAGGTATTTTCAATGGTACTCTGCATATTACGTTATATTATGAGGTATTATCAATGATAGACTGCATATTACATTATATTATAAGGTATTTTCTATGATACAGTGCATATTACGTTATATTATGAGGTATTTTCAATGATACACTGCATATTACAATATATTATATGATATTTTCAATGATGGACTGCATATTACATTACATTATAAGGTATTTTGAATGATACACTGCATATAACGATATATTATAAGGTATTTCCAATGATAGACTGCATATCACGTTATATTATGAGGTATTTTCAATGATACACTGCATATTACGTTATATTATAAGGTATTTTCAATGATATACTGCATATTACGTAATATTATAACGCATTTTCAATGATAGACTGCATATTACGTTATATTATCACGTATTTTCAATGATTGACTGCATATTACGTAATATTATAAGGTATTTTCAATGATAAACTGCAAATATTACATTATATTAAACGGTATTTTCAATGATACACTGCATATTACATTATATTATAGGGTATTTTCAATGATACACTGCATATTACGTTATAATATAAGGTATTTTCAATGATAGACTGCAAATATTACATTATATTATAAGGTATTTTCAATGATACTCTGCATATTACGTTATATTATGAGGTATTATCAATGATAGACTGCATATTACATTATATTATAAGGTATTTTCTATGATACAGTGCATATTACGTTATATTATGAGGTATTTTCAATGATACACTGCATATTACGTTATATTATAAGGTATTTTGAATGATACTCGGCATATTACGTTATATTATAAGGTATTTTCAATGATACACTGCATATTACGTTATATTATAAGGTACTTTCAATGATATACTGCATATTACGTTATTTTATAAGGCATTTTCAATGATAGACTGCATATTACGTTATATTATCACGTATTTTCAATGATTGACTGCATATTACGTAATATTATAAGGTATTTTCAATGATAGACTGCAAATATTAAATTATATTAAAAGGTATTTTCAATGATACACTGCATATTACATTATATTATAGGGTATTTTCAATGATACACTGCATATTACATTATATTAGAAGGTATTTTCAATGATACACTGCATATTACATTATATTATAGGGTATTTTCAATGATACACTGCATATTACGTTATATTATAAGGTATTTCCAATGATTGACTGCATATTACGTAATATTATAAGGTATTTTCAATGATAGACTGCAAATATTACATTATATTAAAAGGTATTTTCAATGATACACTGCATATTACATTATATTATAGGGTATTTTCAATGATACACTGCATATTACGTTATAATATAAGGTATTTTCAATGATAGACTGCAAATATTTCATTATATTATAAGGTATTTTCAATGATACTCTGCATATTACGTTATATTATGAGGTATTATCAATTACGTTATATTATAAGGTATTTTCTATGATACAGTGCATATTACGTTATATTATGAGGTATTTTCAATGATACACTGCATATTACGTTATATTATAAGGTATTTTGAATGATACTCTGCATATTACGTTATATTATAAGGTATTTTCAATGATACACTGCATATTACGTTATATTATAAGGTACTTTCAATGATATACTGCATATTACGTTATTTTATAAGGCATTTTCAATGATAGACTGCAAATATTACATTATATTATAAGGTATTTTCAATGACACACTGCATATTACGTTATATTATAAGGTATTTTCAATGATACACTGCATATTACGTTATATTATCACGTATTTTTAATGATAGACTGCATATTACGTTATATTATAAGGCATTTTCAATGATACACTGCATATTACTTTATAATATAAGGCATTTTCAATGATACTCTGCATATTACATTATATTATAGGGTATTTTCAATGATAGACAGCATATTACGTTATATTATCACGTATTTTCAATGATAGACTGCATATCACGTTGTATTATAAGGTATTTTCAATGATACACTGCATATTACGTTATATTATAAGGCATTTTCAATGATAGACAGCATATTACGTTATATTATCACGTATTTTCAATGATTGACTGCATATTACGTAATATTATAAGGTATTTTCAATGATAGACTGCAAATATTACATTATGTTATAAGGTATTTTCAATGATACACTGCATATTACGTTATATTATAAGGTATTTTCAATGATACACTGCATATTACGTTATATTATAAGGTATTTTCAATGATACACTGCATATTACGTTATATTATCACTTATTTTCAATGATATACTGCATATTACGTTATATTATAAGACATTTTCAATGATAGACTGCATATTACGTTATATTATCACGTATTTTCAATGATTGACTGCATATCACGTAATATTATAAGGTATTTGCAATGATAGACTGCAAATATTACATTATATTATAAGGTATTTTCAATGATACACTGCATATTACATTATATTATAGGGTATTTTCAATGATACACTGCATATTACGTTATATTATAAGGTATTTTCAATGATATACTGCATATTACGTAATATTATAACGCATTTTCAATGATAGACTGCATATTACGTTATATTATCACGTATTTTCAATGATTGACTGCATATTACGTAATATTATAAGGTATTTTCAATGATAAACTGCAAATATTACATTATATTAAACGGTATTTTCAATGATACACTGCATATTACATTATATTATAGGGTATTTTCAATGATACACTGCATATTACGTTATAATATAAGGTATTTTCAATGATAGACTGCAAATATTACATTATATTATAAGGTATTTTCAATGATACTCTGCATATTACGTTATATTATGAGGTATTATCAATGATAGACTGCATATTACATTATATTATAAGGTATTTTCTATGATACAGTGCATATTACGTTATATTATGAGGTATTTTCAATGATACACTGCATATTACGTTATATTATAAGGTATTTTCAATGATATACTGCATATTACGTTATTTTATAAGGCATTTTCAATGATAGACTGCATATTACGTTATATTATCACGTATTTTCAATGATTGACTGCATATTACGTAATATTATAAGGTATTTTCAATGATAGACTGCAAATATTAAATTATATTATAAGGTATTTTCAATGATACACTACATATTCCATTATATTATAGGGTATTTTGAATGATACTCTGCATATTACGTTATATTATAAGGTATTTTCAATGATATACTGCATATTACGTTATTTTATAAGGCATTTTCAATGATAGACTGCATATTACGTTATATTATCACGTATTTTCAATGATTGACTGCATATTACGTAATATTATAAGGTATTTTCAATGATAGACTGCAAATATTAAATTATATTATAAGGTATTTTCAATGATACACTACATATTCCATTATATTATAGGGTATTTTGAATGATACTCTGCATATTACGTTATATTATAAGGTATTTTCAATGATACACTGCATATTACGTTATATTATAAGGTATTTTCAATGATATACTGCATATTACGTTATTTTATAAGGCATTTTCAATGATAGACTGCATATTACGTTATATTATCACGTATTTTCAATGATTGACTGCATATTACGTAATATTATAAGGTATTTTCAATGATAGACTGCAAATATTAAATTATATTATAAGGTATTTTCAATGATACACTACATATTACATTATATTATAGGGTATTTTCAATGATACACTGCATATTACGTTATATTATAAGGTATTTTCAATGATACACTGCATATTACGTTATATTATCACGTATTTTCAATGATTGACTGCATATCACGTAATATTATAAGGTATTTGCAATGATAGACTGCAAATATTACATTATATTATAAGGTATTTTCAATGATACACTGCATATTACGTTATATTATAAGGTATTTTAAATGATATACTGCATATTACGTTATATTATAAGGCATTTTCAATGATAGACTGCATATTACGTTATATTATCACGTATTTTCAATGATTGACTGCATATTACGTAATATTATAAGGTATTTTCAATGATAGACTGCAAATATTACATTATATTATAAGGTATTTTCAATGATAGACTGCAAATATTACATTATATTATAAGGTATTTTCAATGATACACTGCATATTACGTTATATTATAAGATATTTTCAATGATAGACTGCATATTACAATATATTATATGATATTTTCAATGATGGAGTGCATATTACGTTATAATATAAGGTATTTTCAATGATACAGTGCATATTACGTTATATTATAAGGTATTTTCAATGATACACTGCATATTACGTTATATTATAAGGTATTTTCAATGATAGACTGCAAATATTAAATTATATTATAAGGTATTTTCAATGATACACTACACATTACATTATATTATAGGGTATTTTCAATGATACACTGCATATTACGTTATATTATAAGGTATTTTCAATGATACACTGCATATTACGTTATATTATCACGTATTTTTAATGATAGACTGCATATTACTATATATTATAAGGCATTTTCGATGATACACTGCATATTACGTTATAATATAAGGCATTTTCAATGATACTCTGCATATTACATTATATTATAGGGTATTTTCAATGATAGACAGCATATTACGTTATATTATCACGTATTTTCAATGATAGACTGCATATCACGTTGTATTATAAGGCATTTTCAATGATACTCTGCATATTACATTATATTATAGGGTATTTTCAATGATAGACAGCATATTACGTTATATTATCACGTATTTTCAATGATAGACTGCATATCACGTTGTATTATAAGGTATTTTCAATGATACACTGCATATTACGTTACATTATAGGGTATTGTCAATGATACACTGCATATTACGTTATATTTTAAGGTATTTTCAATGATATACTGCATATTACGTTATATTATAACGCATTTTCAATGATAGACTGCATATTACGTTATATTATCACGTATTTTCAATGATTGACTGCATATTACGTAATATTATAAGGTATTTTCAATGATAGACTGCAAATATTACATTATATTATAAGGTATTTTCAATGATAGACTGCAAATATTACATTATATTATAAGGTATTTTCAATGATACACTACACATTACATTATATTATAGGGTATTTTCAATGATACACTGCATATTACGTTATATTATAAGGTATTTTCAATGATACACTGCATATTACGTTATATTATCACGTATTTTTAATTATAGACTGCATATTACTATATATTATAAGGCATTTTCGATGATACACTGCATATTACGTTACATTATAAGGTATTTTCAATGTTACACTGCATATTACGTTATATTTTAAGGTATTTTCAATGATATACTGCATATTACGTTATATTATAACGCATTTTCAATGATAGACTGCATATTACGTTATATTATCACGTATTTTCAATGATTGACTGCATATTACGTAATATTATAAGGTATTTTCAATGATAGACTGCAAATATTACATTATGTTATAAGGTATTTTCAATGATAGACTGCATATCACGTTATATTATAAGGTATTTTCAATGATACACTGCATATTACGTTATATTATAAGATATTTTCAATGATAGACTGCATATTACAATATATTATATGATATTTTCAATGATGGACTGCATATTACATTACATTATAAGGTATTTTCAATGATACACTGCATATTACGTTATATTATAAGGTATTTTCAATGATATACTGCATATTACGTTATTTTATAAGGCATTTTCAATGATAGACTGCATATTACGTTATATTATCACGTATTTTCAATGATTGACTGCATATTACGTAATATTATAAGGTATTTTCAATGATAGACTGCAAATATTACATTATGTTATAAGGTATTTTCAATGATACACTGCATATCACGTTATATTATAAGGTATTTTCAATGATACACTGCATATTACGTTATATTATAAGATATTTTCAATGATAGACTGCATATTACAATATATTATATGATATTTTCAATGATGGACTGCATATTACATTACATTATAAGGTATTTTCAATGATACACTGCATATTACGTTATATTATAAGGTATTTTCAATGATACACTGCATATTACGTTATATTATAAGGTATTTTCAATGATATACTGCATATTACGTTATTTTATAAGGCATTTTCAATGATAGACTGCATATTACGTTATATTATCACGTATTTTCAATGATTGACTGCATATTACGTAATATTATAAGGTATTTTCAATGATAGACTGCAAATATTAAATTATATTATAAGGTATTTTCAATGATACACTACATATTACATTATATTATAGGGTATTTTCAATGATACACTGCATATTACGTTATATTATAAGGTATTTTCAATGATACACTGCATATTACGTTATATTATCACGTATTTTCAATGATTGACTGCATATCACGTAATATTATAAGGTATTTGCAATGATAGACTGCAAATATTACATTATATTATAAGGTATTTTCAATGATACACTGCATATTACATTATATTATAGGGTATTTTCAATGATACACTGCATATTACGTTATATTATAAGGTATTTTCAATGATAGACTGTATATTACATTACGTTATAATGTATTTTCAATAATACACTGCATATTACGTTACATTATAAGGTATTTTCAATTATACACTGCATATTACGTTATATTATAAGGTATTTTAAATGATATACTGCATATTACGTTATATTATAAGGCATTTTCAATGATAGACTGCATATTACGTTATATTATCACGTATTTTCAATGATTGACTGCATATTACGTAATATTATAAGGTATTTTCAATGATAGACTGCAAATATTACATTATATTATAAGGTATTTTCAATGATAGACTGCAAATATTACATTATATTATAAGGTATTTTCAATGATACACTGCATATTACGTTATATTATAAGATATTTTCAATGATAGACTGCATATTACAATATATTATATGATATTTTCAATGATGGAGTGCATATTACGTTATAATATAAGGTATTTTCAATGATACAGTGCATATTACGTTATATTATGAGGTATTTTCAATGATACACTGCATATTACGTAATATTATAAGGTATTTTCAATGATAGACTGCAAATATTAAATTATATTATAAGGTATTTTCAATGATACACTACACATTACATTATATTATAGGGTATTTTCAATGATACACTGCATATTACGTTATATTATAAGGTATTTTCAATGATACACTGCATATTACGTTATATTATCACGTATTTTTAATGATAGACTGCATATTACTATATATTATAAGGCATTTTCGATGATACACTGCATATTACGTTATAATATAAGGCATTTTCAATGATACTCTGCATATTACATTATATTATAGGGTATTTTCAATGATAGACAGCATATTACGTTATATTATCACGTATTTTCAATGATAGACTGCATATCACGTTGTATTATAAGGCATTTTCAATGATACTCTGCATATTACATTATATTATAGGGTATTTTCAATGATAGACAGCATATTACGTTATATTATCACGTATTTTCAATGATAGACTGCATATCACGTTGTATTATAAGGTATTTTCAATGATACACTGCATATTACGTTACATTATAGGGTATTGTCAATGATACACTGCATATTACGTTATATTATAAGGTATTTTCAATGATACACTGCATATTACGTTATATTATAACGCATTTTCAATGATAGACTGCATATTACGTTATATTATCACGTATTTTCAATGATTGACTGCATATTACGTAATATTATAAGGTATTTTCAATGATAGACTGCAAATATTACATTATATTATAAGGTATTTTCAATGATAGACTGCAAATATTACATTATATTATAAGGTATTTTCAATGATACACTACACATTACATTATATTATAGGGTATTTTCAATGATACACTGCATATTACGTTATATTATAAGGTATTTTCAATGATACACTGCATATTACGTTATATTATCACGTATTTTTAATTATAGACTGCATATTACTATATATTATAAGGCATTTTCGATGATACACTGCATATTACGTTACATTATAAGGTATTTTCAATGATACACTGCATATTACGTTATATTTTAAGGTATTTTCAATGATATACTGCATATTACGTTATATTATAACGCATTTTCAATGATAGACTGCATATTACGTTATATTATCACGTATTTTCAATGATTGACTGCATATTACGTAATATTATAAGGTATTTTCAATGATAGACTGCAAATATTACATTATGTTATAAGGTATTTTCAATGATAGACTGCATATCACGTTATATTATAAGGTATTTTCAATGATACACTGCATATTACGTTATATTATAAGATATTTTCAATGATAGACTGCATATTACAATATATTATATGATATTTTCAATGATGGACTGCATATTACATTACATTATAAGGTATTTTCAATGATACACTGCATATTACGTTATATTATAAGGTATTTTCAATGATATACTGCATATTACGTTATATTATAAGGCATTTTCAATGATAGACTGCATATTACGTTATATTATCACGTATTTTCAATGATTGACTGCATATTACGTAATATTATAAGGTATTTTCAATGATAGACTGCAAATATTACATTATGTTATAAGGTATTTTCAATGATACACTGCATATCACGTTATATTATAAGGTATTTTCAATGATACACTGCATATTACGTTATATTATAAGATATTTTCAATGATAGACTGCATATTACAATATATTATATGATATTTTCAATGATGGACTGCATATTACATTACATTATAAGGTATTTTCAATGATACACTGCATATTACGTTATATTATAAGGTATTTTCAATGATATACTGCATATTACGTTATATTATAAGGCATTTTCAATGATAGACTGCATATTACGTTATATTATCACGTATTTTCAATGATTGACTGCATATTACGTAATATTATAAGGTATTTTCAATGATAGACTGCAAATATTACATTATGTTATAAGGTATTTTCAATGATACACTGCATATTACGTTATATTATAAGGTATTTTCAATGATACACTGCATATTACGTTATATTATAAGGTATTTTCAATGATACACTGCATATTACGTTATATTATCACTTATTTTCAATGATAGACTGCATATTACGTTATATTATAAGGCATTTTCAATGATAGACTGCATATTACGTTATATTATCACGTATTTTCAATGATTGACTGCATATCACGTAATATTATAAGGTATTTGCAATGATAGACTGCAAATATTACATTATATTATAAGGTATTTTCAATGATACACTGCATATTACATTATATTATATGGTATTTTCAATGATACACTGCATATTACGTTATATTATAAGGTATTTTCAATGATAGACTGCATATTACATTACGTTATAATGTATTTTCAATAATACACTGCATATTACGTTACATTATAAGGTATTTTCAATTATACACTGCATATTACGTTATATTATAAGGTATTTTCAATGATATACTGCATATTACGTTATATTATAAGGCATTTTCAATGATAGACTGCATATTACGTTATATTATCACGTATTTTCAATGATTGACTGCATATTACGTAATATTATAAGGTATTTTCAATGATAGACTGCAAATATTACATTATATTATAAGGTATTTTCAATGATAGACTGCAAATATTACATTATATTATAAGGTATTTTCAATGATACACTGCATATTACGTTATATTATAAGATATTTTCAATGATAGACTGCATATTACAATATATTATATGATATTTTCAATGATGGAGTGCATATTACGTTATAATATAAGGTATTTTCAATGATACAGTGCATATTACGTTATATTATGAGGTATTTTCAATGATACACTGCATATTACGTAATATTATAAGGTATTTTCAATGATAGACTGCAAATATTAAATTATATTATAAGGTATTTTCAATGATACACTACACATTACGTTACATTATAAGGTATTTTCAATGATACACTGCATATTACGTTATATTATAAGGTATTTTCAATGATACACTGCATATGACATTATATTATAAGGTATTTTCAATGATACACTGCATATTACATTATATTATAGGGTATTTTCAATGATACACTGCATATTACGTTATATTATAAGGTATTTTCAATGATATACTGCATATTACGTGATAATATAAGGTATTTTCAATGATAGACTGCATATTACGTTATATTATCACGTATTTTCAATGATTGACTGCATATTACGTAATATTATAAGGTATTTTCAATGATAGACTGCAAATATTACATTATATTATAAGGTATTTTCAATGATACACTGCATATTACGTTATATTATAAGGTATTTTCAATGATACACTGCATATTACGTTATATTATCACTTATTTTCAATGATATACTGCATATTACGTTATATTATAAGGCATTTTCAATGATAGACTGCATATTACGTTATATTATCACGTATTTTCAATGATTGACTGCATATCACGTAATATTATAAGGTATTTGCAATGATAGACTGCAAATATTACATTATATTATAAGGTATTTTCAATGATACACTGCATATTACATTATATTATAGGGTATTTTCAATGATACACTGCATATTACGTTATATTATAAGGTATTTTCAATGATAGACTGCATATTACATTACGTTATAATGTATTTTCAATAATACACTGCATATTACGTTACATTATAAGGTATTTTCAATTATACACTGCATATTACGTTATATTATAAGGTATTTTCAATGATATACTGCATATTACGTTATATTATAAGGCATTTTCAATGATAGACTGCATATTACGTTATATTATCACGTATTTTCAATGATTGACTGCATATTACGTAATATTATAAGGTATTTTCAATGATAGACTGCAAATATTACATTATATTATAAGGTATTTTCAATGATAGACTGCAAATATTACATTATATTATAAGGTATTTTCAATGATACACTGCATATTACGTTATATTATAAGATATTTTCAATGATAGACTGCATATTACAATATATTATATGATATTTTCAATGATGGAGTGCATATTACGTTATAATATAAGGTATTTTCAATGATACAGTGCATATTACGTTATATTATGAGGTATTTTCAATGATACACTGCATATTACGTAATATTATAAGGTATTTTCAATGATAGACTGCAAATATTAAATTATATTATAAGGTATTTTCAATGATACACTACACATTACGTTACATTATAAGGTATTTTCAATGATACACTGCATATTACGTTATATTTTAAGGTATTTTCAATGATATACTGCATATTACGTTATATTATAACGCATTTTCAATGATAGACTGCATATTACGTTATATTATCACGTATTTTCAATGATTGACTGCATATTACGTAATATTATAAGGTATTTTCAATGATAGACTGCAAATATTACATTATATTATAAGGTATTTTCAATGATACACTGCATATTACGTTATATTATAAGGTATTTTCAATGATACACTGCATATTACGTTATATTATAAGATATTTTCAATGATAGACTGCATATTACAATATATTATATGATATTTTCAATGATGGACTGCATATTACATTACATTATAAGGTATTTTGAATGATAAACTGCATATAACGATATATTATAAGGTATTTCCAATGATAGACTGCATATCACGTTATATTATGAGGTATTTTCAATGATACACTGCATATTACGTTATATTATAAGGTATTTTCAATGATATACTGCATATTACGTTATATTATAACGCATTTTCAATGATAGACTGCATATTACGTTATATTATCACGTATTTTCAATGATTGACTGCATATTACGTAATATTATAAGGTATTTTCAATGATAAACTGCAAATATTACATTATATTAAAAGGTATTTTCAATGATAGACTGCAAATATTACATTATATTATAAGGTATTTTCAATGATACAATGCATATTACGTTATACTATATGGTATTTTCAATGATAGACTGCATATCACGTTATATTATAAGGTATTTTGAATAATACACTGCATATTACGTTATAATATAAGGTATTTTCAATGATAGACTGCAAATATTACATTATATTATAAGGTATTTTCAATGATACACTGCATATTACATTATATTATAAGGTATTTTCAATGATACACTGCATATTACATTATATTATAGGGTATTTTCAATGATACACTGCATATTACGTTATATTATAAGGTATTTTCAATGATACACTGCATATTACGTTATAATATAAGGTATTTTCAATGATAGACTGCATATTACGTTATATTATCACGTATTTTCAATGATTGACTGCATATTACGTAATATTATAAGGTATTTTCAATGATAGACTGCAAATATTACATTATATTATAAGGTATTTTCAATGATACACTGCATATTACGTTATATTATAAGGTATTTTCAATGATACACTGCATATTACGTTATATTATCACTTATTTTCAATGATACACTGCATATTACGTTATATTATAAGGTATTTTCAATGATAGACTGCATATTACATTACGTTATAATGTATTTTCAATGATACACTGCATATTACGTTATATTATCACTTATTTTCAATGATACACTGCATATTACGTAATATTATAAGGTATTTTCAATGATAGACTGCAAATATTACATTATATTATAAGGTATTTTCAATGATAGACTGCAAATATTACATTATATTATAAGGTATTTTCAATGATACACTGCATATTACGTTATATTATAAGATATTTTCAATGATAGACTGCATATTACAATATATTATATGATATTTTCAATGATGGAGTGCATATTACGTTATAATATAAGGTATTTTCAATGATACAGTGCATATTACGTTATATTATGAGGTATTTTCAATGATACACTGCATATTACGTAATATTATAAGGTATTTTCAATGATAGACTGCAAATATTAAATTATATTATAAGGTATTTTCAATGATACACTACACATTACGTTACATTATAAGGTATTTTCAATGATACACTGCATATTACGTTATATTTTAAGGTATTTTCAATGATATACTGCATATTACGTTATATTATAACGCATTTTCAATGATAGACTGCATATTACGTTATATTATCACGTATTTTCAATGATTGACTGCATATTACGTAATATTATAAGGTATTTTCAATGATAGACTGCAAATATTACATTATGTTATAAGGTATTTTCAATGATACACTGCATATTACGTTATATTATAAGGTATTTTCAATGATACACTGCATATTACGTTATATTATAAGATATTTTCAATGATAGACTGCATATTACAATATATTATATGATATTTTCAATGATGGACTGCATATTACATTACATTATAAGGTATTTTGAATGATAAACTGCATATAACGATATATTATAAGGTATTTCCAATGATAGACTGCATATCACGTTATATTATGAGGTATTTTCAATGATACACTGCATATTACGTTATATTATAAGGTATTTTCAATGATATACTGCATATTACGTTATATTATAACGCATTTTCAATGATAGACTGCATATTACGTTATATTATCACGTATTTTCAATGATTGACTGCATATTACGTAATATTATAAGGTATTTTCAATGATAAACTGCAAATATTACATTATATTAAAAGGTATTTTCAATGATAGACTGCAAATATTACATTATATTATAAGGTATTTTCAATGATACAATGCATATTACGTTATACTATATGGTATTTTCAATGATAGACTGCATATCACGTTATATTATAAGGTATTTTGAATAATACACTGCATATTACGTTATAATATAAGGTGTTTTCAATGATAGACTGCAAATATTACATTATATTATAAGGTATTTTCAATGATACACTGCATATTACATTATATTATAAGGTATTTTCAATGATACACTGCATATTACATTATATTATAGGGTATTTTCAATGATACACTGCATATTACGTTATATTATAAGGTATTTTCAATGATATACTGCATATTACGTTATAATATAACGTAATTTTCAATGATAGACTGCATATTACGTTATATTATCACGTATTTTCAATGATTGACTGCATATTACGTAATATTATAAGGTATTTTCAATGATAGACTGCAAATATTACATTATATTATAAGGTATTTTCAATGATACACTGCATATTACGTTATATTATAAGGTATTTTCAATGATACACTGCATATTACGTTATATTATCACTTATTTTCAATGATACACTGCATATTACGTTATATTATAAGGTATTTTCAATGATAGACTGCATATTACATTACGTTATAATGTATTTTCAATAATACACTGCATATTACGTTACATTATAAGGTATTTTCAATTATACACTGCATATTACGTTATATTATAAGGTATTTTCAATGATATACTGCATATTACGTTATATTATAAGGCATTTTCAATGATAGACTGCATATTACGTTATATTATCACGTATTTTCAATGATTGACTGCATATTACGTAATATTATAAGGTATTTTCAATGATAGACTGCAAATATTACATTATATTATAAGGTATTTTCAATGATAGACTGCAAATATTACATTATATTATAAGGTATTTTCAATGATACACTGCATATTACGTTATATTATAAGATATTTTCAATGATAGACTGCATATTACAATATATTATATGATATTTTCAATGATGGAGTGCATATTACGTTATAATATAATTTATTTTCAATGATACAGTGCATATTACGTTATATTATGAGGTATTTTCAATGATACACTGCATATTACGTAATATTATCACGTATTTTTAATGATAGACTGCATATCACGTTGTATTATAAGGTATTTTCAATGATACACTGCATATTACGTTACATTATAGGGTATTGTCAATGATACACTGCATATTACATTATATTATAAGATATTTTCAATGATAGACTGCATATTACATTACGTTATAATGTATTTTCAAAGATAGACTGCAAATATTAAATTATATTATAAGGTATTTTCAATGATACACTACACATTACATTATATTATAGGGTATTTTCAATGATACACTGCATATTACGTTATATTATAAGGTATTTTCAATGATACACTGCATATTACGTTATATTATCACGTATTTTTAATGATAGACTGCATATTACAATATATTATATGATATTTTCAATGATGGACTGCATATTACATTACATTATAAGGTATTTTCAATGATACACTGCATATTACGTTATATTATAAGGTATTTTCAATGATATACTGCATATTACGTTATTTTATAAGGCATTTTCAATGATAGACTGCATATTACGTTATATTATCACGTATTTTCAATGATTGACTGCATATTACGTAATATTATAAGGTATTTTCAATGATAGACTGCAAATATTACATTATGTTATAAGGTATTTTCAATGATACACTGCATATTACGTTATATTATAAGGTATTTTCAATGATACACTGCATATTACGTTATATTATAAGGTATTTTCAATGATATACTGCATATTACGTTATATTATCACTTATTTTCAATGATATACTGCATATTACGTTATATTATAAGGCATTTTCAATGATAGACTGCATATTACGTTATATTATCACGTATTTTCAATGATTGACTGCATAACACGTAATATTATAAGGTATTTGCAATGATAGACTGCAAATATTACATTATATTATAAGGTATTTTCAATGATACACTGCATATTACATTATATTATAGGGTATTTTCAATGATACACTGCATATTACGTTATATTATAAGGTATTTTCAATGATAGACTGCATATTACATTACGTTATAATGTATTTTCAATAATACACTGCATATTACGTTACATTATAAGGTATTTTCAATGATACACTGCATATTACGTTATATTATAAGGTATTTTCAATGATATACTGCATATTACGTTATATTATAAGGCATTTTCAATGATAGACTGCATATTACGTTATATTATCACGTATTTTCAATGATTGACTGCATATTACGTAATATTATAAGGTATTTTCAATGATAGACTGCAAATATTACATTATATTATAAGGTATTTTCAATGATAGACTGCAAATATTACATTATATTATAAGGTATTTTCAATGATACACTGCATATTACATTATATTATAAGGTATTTTCAATGATAGACTGCATATTACAATATATTATATGATATTTTCAATGATGGAGTGCATATTACGTTATAATATAAGGTATTTTCAATGATACAGTGCATATTACGTTATATTATGAGGTATTTTCAATGATACACTGCATATTACGTAATATTATAAGGTATTTTCAATGATAGACTGCAAATATTAAATTATATTATAAGGTATTTTCAATGATACACTACATATTACGTTACATTATAAGGTATTTTCAATGATACACTGCATATTACGTTATATTTTAAGGTATTTTCAATGATATACTGCATATTACGTTATATTATAACGCATTTTCAATGATAGACTGCATATTACGTTATATTATCACGTATTTTCAATGATTGACTGCATATTACGTAATATTATAAGGTATTTTCAATGATAGACTGCAAATATTACATTATGTTATAAGGTATTTTCAATGATACACTGCATATTACGTTATATTATAAGGTATTTTCAATGATACACTGCATATTACGTTATATTAAAAGGTATTTTCAATGATAGACTGCAAATATTACATTATATTATAAGGTATTTTCAATGATACAATGCATATTACGTTATACTATATGGTATTTTCAATGATAGACTGCATATCACGTTATATTATAAGGTATTTTGAATAATACACTGCATATTACGTTATAATATAAGGTATTTTCAATGATAGACTGCAAATATTACATTATATTATAAGGTATTTTCAATGATACACTGCATATTACATTATATTATAAGGTATTTTCAATGATACACTGCATATTACATTATATTATAGGGTATTTTCAATGATACACTGCATATTACGTTATATTATAAGGTATTTTCAATGATATACTGCATATTACGTTATAATATAAGGTATTTTCAATGATAGACTGCATATTACGTTATATTATCACGTATTTTCAATGATTGACTGCATATTACGTAATATTATAAGGTATTTTCAATGATAGACTGCAAATATTACATTATATTATAAGGTATTTTCAATGATACACTGCATATTACGTTATATTATAAGGTATTTTCAATGATACACTGCATATTACGTTATATTATCACTTATTTTCAATGATATACTGCATATTACGTTATATTATAAGGCATTTTCAATGATAGACTGCATATTACGTTATATTATCACGTATTTTCAATGATTGACTGCATATCACGTAATATTATAAGGTATTTGCAATAATAGACTGCAAATATTACATTATATTATAAGGTATTTTCAATGATACACTGCATATTACATTATATTATAGGGTATTTTCAATGATACACTGCATATTACGTTATATTATAAGGTATTTTCAATGATAGACTGCATATTACATTACGTTATAATGTATTTTCAATAATACACTGCATATTACGTTACATTATAAGGTATTTTCAATTATACACTGCATATTACGTTATATTATAAGGTATTTTCAATGATATACTGCATATTACGTTATATTATAAGGCATTTTCAATGATAGACTGCATATTACGTTATATTATCACGTATTTTCAATGATTGACTGCATATTACGTAATATTATAAGGTATTTTCAATGATAGACTGCAAATATTACATTATATTATAAGGTATTTTCAATGATAGACTGCAAATATTACATTATATTATAAGGTATTTTCAATGATACACTGCATATTACGTTATATTATAAGATATTTTCAATGATAGACTGCATATTACAATATATTATATGATATTTTCAATGATGGAGTGCATATTACGTTATAATATAATTTATTTTCAATGATACAGTGCATATTACGTTATATTATGAGGTATTTTCAATGATACACTGCATATTACGTAATATTATCACGTATTTTTAATGATAGACTGCATATCACGTTGTATTATAAGGTATTTTCAATGATACACTGCATATTACGTTACATTATAGGGTATTGTCAATGATACACTGCATATTACATTATATTATAAGATATTTTCAATGATAGACTGCATATTACATTACGTTATAATGTATTTTCAATGATAGACTGCAAATATTAAATTATATTATAAGGTATTTTCAATGATACACTACACATTACATTATATTATAGGGTATTTTCAATGATACACTGCATATTACGTTATATTATAAGGTATTTTCAATGATACACTGCATATTACGTTATATTATCACGTATTTTTAATGATAGACTGCATATTACTATATATTATAAGGCATTTTCGATGATACACTGCATATTACGTTATAATAAAAGGCATTTTCAATGATACTCTGCATATTACATTATATTATAGGGTATTTTCAATGATAGACAGCATATTACGTTATATTATCACGTATTTTCAATGATAGACTGCATATCACGTTGTATTATAAGGTATTTTCAATGATACACTGCATATTACGTTACATTATAGGGTATTGTCAATGATACACTGCATATTACATTATATTATAAGATATTTTCAATGATAGACTGCATATTACATTACGTTATAATGTATTTTCAATAATACACTGCATATTACGTTACATTATAAGGTATTTTCAATGATACACTGCATATTACGTTATATTTTAAGGTATTTTCAATGATATACTGCATATTACGTTATATTATAACGCATTTTCAATGATAGACTGCATATTACGTTATATTATCACGTATTTTCAATGATTGACTGCATATTACGTAATATTATAAGGTATTTTCAATGATAGACTGCAAATATTACATTATGTTATAAGGTATTTTCAATGATACACTGCATATTACGTTATATTATAAGGTATTTTCAATGATACACTGCATATTACGTTATATTATAAGATATTTTCAATGATAGACTGCATATTACAATATATTATATGATATTTTCAATGATGGACTGCATATTACATTACATTATAAGGTATTTTGAATGATAAACTGCATATAACGATATTTTATAAGGTATTTCCAATGATAGACTGCATATCACGTTGTATTATAAGGTATTTTCAATGATACACTGCATATTACGTTACATTATAGGGTATTGTCAATGATACACTGCATACTACATTATATTATAAGATATTTTCAATGATAGACTGCATATTACATTACGTTATAATGTATTTTCAATAATACACTGCATATTACGTTACATTATAAGGTATTTTCAATGATACACTGCATATTACGTTATATTTTAAGGTATTTTCAATGATATACTGCATATTACGTTATATTATAACGCATTTTCAATGATAGACTGCATATTACGTAATATTATAAGGTATTTTCAATGATAGACTGCAAATATTACATTATATTATAAGGTATTTTCAATGATACACTGCATATTACGTTATATTATAAGGTATTTTCAATGATACACTGCATATTACGTTATATTATCACTTATTTTCAATGATATACTGCATATTACGTTATATTATAAGGCATTTTCAATGATAGACTGCATATTACGTTATATTATCACGTATTTTCAATGATTGACTGCATATCACGTAATATTATAAGGTATTTGCAATGATAGACTGCAAATATTACATTATATTATAAGGTATTTTCAATGATACACTGCATATTACATTATATTATAGGGTATTTTCAATGATACACTGCATATTACGTTATATTATAATGTATTTTCAATGATAGACTGCATATTACATTACGTTATAATGTATTTTCAATAATACACTGCATATTACGTTACATTATAAGGTATTTTCAATTATACACTGCATATTACGTTATATTATAAGGTATTTTCAATGATATACTGCATATTACGTTATATTATAAGGCATTTTCAATGATAGACTGCATATTACGTTATATTATCACGTATTTTCAATGATTGACTGCATATTACGTAATATTATAAGGTATTTTCAATGATAGACTGCAAATATTACATTATATTATAAGGTATTTTCAATGATACACTGCATATTACGTTATATTATAAGATATTTTCAATGATAGACTGCATATTACAATATATTATATGATATTTTCAATGATGGAGTGCATATTACGTTATAATATAAGGTATTTTCAATGATACAGTGCATATTACGTTATATTATGAGGTATTTTCAATGATACACTGCATATTACGTAATATTATAAGGTATTTTCAATGATAGACTGCAAATATTAAATTATATTATAAGGTATTTTCAATGATACACTACATATTACATTATATTATAGGGTATTTTCAATGACACACTGCATATTACGTTATATTATAAGGTATTTTCAATGATACACTGCATATTACGTTATATTATCACGTATTTTTAATGATAGACTGCATATTACTATATATTATAAGGCATTTTCAATGATACACTGCATATTACGTTATATTTTAAGGTATTTTCAATGATATACTGCATATTACGTTATATTATAACGCATTTTCAATGATAGACTGCATATTACGTAATATTATAAGGTATTTTCAATGATAGACTGCAAATATTACATTATATTATAAGGTATTTTCAATGATACACTGCATATTACGTTATATTATAAGGTATTTTCAATGATACACTGCATATTACGTTATATTATCACTTATTTTCAATGATATACTGCATATTACGTTATATTATAAGGCATTTTCAATGATAGACTGCATATTACGTTATATTATCACGTATTTTCAATGATTGACTGCATATCACGTAATATTATAAGGTATTTGCAATGATAGACTGCAAATATTACATTATATTATAAGGTATTTTCAATGATACACTGCATATTACATTATATTATAGGGTATTTTCAATGATACACTGCATATTACGTTATATTATAAGGTATTTTCAATGATAGACTGCATATTACATTACGTTATAATGTATTTTCAATAATACACTGCATATTACGTTACATTATAAGGTATTTTCAATTATACACTGCATATTACGTTATATTATAAGGTATTTTCAATGATATACTGCATATTACGTTATATTATAAGGCATTTTCAATGATAGACTGCATATTACGTTATATTATCACGTATTTTCAATGATTGACTGCATATTACGTAATATTATAAGGTATTTTCAATGATAGACTGCAAATATTACATTATATTATAAGGTATTTTCAATGATACACTGCATATTACGTTATATTATAAGATATTTTCAATGATAGACTGCATATTACAATATACTATATGATATTTTCAATGATGGAGTGCATATTACGTTATAATATAAGGTATTTTCAATGATACAGTGCATATTACGTTATATTATGAGGTATTTTCAATGATACACTGCATATTACGTAATATTATAAGGTATTTTCAATGATAGACTGCAAATATTAAATTATATTATAAGGTATTTTCAATGATACACTACATATTACATTATATTATAGGGTATTTTCAATGACACACTGCATATTACGTTATATTATAAGGTATTTTCAATGATACACTGCATATTACGTTATATTATCACGTATTTTTAATGATAGACTGCATATTACTATATATTATAAGGCATTTTCAATGATACACTGCATATTACTTTATAATATAAGGCATTTTCAATGATACTCTGCATATTACATTATATTATAGGGTATTTTCAATGATAGACAGCATATTACGTTATATTATCACGTATTTTCAATGATAGACTGCATATCACGTTGTAATATAAGGTATTTTCAATGATACACTGCATATTACGTTATATTATACGGCATTTTCAATGATAGACTGCATATTACGTTATATTATCACGTATTTTCAATGATTGACTGCATATTACGTAATATTATAAGGTATTTTCAATGATAGACTGCAAATATTACATTATGTTATAAGGTATTTTCAATGATACACTGCATATTACGTTATATTATAAGGTATTTTCAATGATACACTGCATATTACGTTATATTATAAGATATTTTCAATGATAGACTGCATATTACAATATATTATATGATATTTTCAATGATGGACTGCATATTACATTACATTATAAGGTATTTTGAATGATAAACTGCATATAACGATATTTTATAAGGTATTTCCAATGATAGACTGCATATCACGTTATATTATGAGGTATTTTCAATGATACACTGCATATTACGTTATATTATAAGGTATTTTCCATGATACACTGCATATTACGTTATATTATAAGGTATTTTCAATGATACACTGCATATTACGTTATTTTATAAGGCATTTTCAATGATATACTGCATATTACGTTATTTTATAAGGCATTTTCAATGATAGACTGCATATTACGTTATATTATCACGTATTTTCAATGATTGACTGCATATTACGTAATATTATAAGGTATTTTCAATGACACACTGCATATTACGTTATATTATAAGGTATTTTCAATGATACACTGCATATTACGTTATATTATCACGTATTTTCAATGATTGACTGCATATTACGTAATATTATAAGGTATTTTCAATGATAGACTGCAAATATTACATTATATTATAAGGTATTTTCAATGATAGACTGCAAATATTACATTATATTATAAGGTATTTTCAATGATACACTGCATATTACGTTATATTATAAGATATTTTCAATGATAGACTGCATATTACAATATATTATATGATATTTTCAATGATGGAGTGCATATTACGTTATAATATAAGGTATTTTCAATGATACAGTGCATATTACGTTATATTATGAGGTATTTTCAATGATACACTGCATATTACGTAATATTATAAGGTATTTTCAATGATAGACTGCAAATATTAAATTATATTATAAGGTATTTTCAATGATACACTACACATTACATTATATTATAGGGTATTTTCAATGATACACTGCATATTACGTTATATTATAAGGTATTTTCAATGATACACTGCATATTACGTTATATTATCACGTATTTTTAATGATAGACTGCATATTACTATATATTATAAGGCATTTTCGATGATACACTGCATATTACGTTATAATATAAGGCATTTTCAATGATACTCTGCATATTACATTATATTATAGGGTATTTTCAATGATAGACAGCATATTACGTTATAGTATCACGTATTTTCAATGATAGACTGCATATCACGTTGTGTTATAAGGTATTTTCAATGATACACTGCATATTACGTTACATTATAGGGTATTTTCAATGATACACTGCATATTACGTAATATTATAAGGTATTTTCAATGATAGACTGCAAATATTAAATTATATTATAAGGTATTTTCAATGATACACTACACATTACATTATATTATAGGGTATTTTCAATGATACACTGCATATTACGTTATATTATAAGGTATTTTCAATGATACACTGCATATTACGTTATATTTTAAGGTATTTTCAATGATATACTGCATATTACGTTATATTATAACGCATTTTCAATGATAGACTGCATATTACGTTATATTATCACGTATTTTCAATGATTGACTGCATATTACGTAATATTATAAGGTATTTTCAATGATAGACTGCAAATATTACATTATGTTATAAGGTATTTTCAATGATACACTGCATATTACGTTATATTATAAGGTATTTTCAATGATACACTGCATATTACGTTATATTATAAGATATTTTCAATGATAGACTGCATATTACAATATATTATATGATATTTTCAATGATGGACTGCATATTACATTACATTATAAGGTATTTTGAATGATAAACTGCATATAACGATATTTTATAAGGTATTTCCAATGATAGACTGCATATCACGTTATATTATGAGGTATTTTCAATCATACACTGCATATTACGTTATATTATAAGGTATTTTCAATGATACACTGCATATTACGTTATATTATAAGGTATTTTCAATGATACACTGCATATTACGTTATTTTATAAGGCATTTTCAATGATATACTGCATTTTACGTTATTTTATAAGGCATTTTCAATGATAGACTGCATATTACGTTATATTATCACGTATTTTCAATGATTGACTGCATATTACGTAATATTATAAGGTATTTTCAATGATAGACTGCAAATATTACATTATATTATAAGGTATTTTCAATGATAGACTGCAAATATTACATTATATTATAAGGTATTTTCAATGATACACTGCATATTACGTTATATTATAAGATATTTTCAATGATAGACTGCATATTACAATATATTATATGATATTTTCAATGATGGAGTGCATATTACGTTATAATATAAGGTATTTTCAATGATACAGTGCATATTACGTTATATTATGAGGTATTTTCAATGATACACTGCATATTACGTAATATTATAACGCATTTTCAATGATAGACTGCATATTACGTTATATTATAAGGTATTTTCAATGATACACTGCATATTACGTTATATTATCACGTATTTTTAATGATAGACTGCATATTACTATATATTATAAGGCATTTTCGATGATACACTGCATATTACGTTATAATATAAGGCATTTTCAATGATACTCTGCATATTACATTATATTATAGGGTATTTTCAATGATAGACAGCATATTACGTTATATTATCACGTATTTTCAATGATAGACTGCATATCACGTTGTATTATAAGGTATTTTCAATGATACACTGCATATTACGTTACATTATAGGGTATTTTCAATGATACACTGCATATTACGTAATATTATAAGGTATTTTCAATGATAGACTGCAAATATTAAATTATATTATAAGGTATTTTCAATGATACACTACACATTACATTATATTATAGGGTATTTTCAATGATACACTGCATATTACGTTATATTATAAGGTATTTTCAATGATACACTGCATATTACGTTATATTATCACGTATTTTTAATGATAGACTGCATATTACTATATATTATAAGGTAT
>CAKAJI010000340.1:0-5000 GCA_916610255.1 Lasioglossum lativentre
CGTATTTACCGAGTTAACTTCCGGCGAGTCGCTTAGGTATCGCTGGAACGATAAAATTGCTAAGTACCGCGCCGTGTCGGTTAGACGGTTCGCGGTAAGAGTAAACTTTTTTCCTATCGTTCCTAGATGATTTTAAACGTTATATTCGTGGTAAACTGTGCATACGAAACCGTGTGTCGTGACGCCAGTTCTCTCGGACGCGTATTTACCGAGTTAACTTCCGGCGAGTCGCTTAGGTATCGCTGGAACGATAAAATTGCTAAGTACCGCGCCGTGTCGGTTAGACGGTTCGCGGTAAGAGTAAACTTTTTTCCTATCGTTCCTAGATGATTTTAAACGTTATATTCGTGGTAAACTGTGCATACGAAACCGTGTGTCGTGACGCCAGTTCTCTCGGACGCGTATTTACCGAGTTAACTTCCGGCGAGTCGCTTAGGTATCGCTGGAACGATAAAATTGCTAAGTACCGCGCCGTGTCGGTTAGACGGTTCGCGGTAAGAGTAAACTTTTTTCCTATCGTTCCTAGATGATTTTAAACGTTATATTCGTGGTAAACTGTGCATACGAAACCGTGTGTCGTGACGCCAGTTCTCTCGGACGCGTATTTACCGAGTTAACTTCCGGCGAGTCGCTTAGGTATCGCTGGAACGATAAAATTGCTAAGTACCGCGCCGTGTCGGTTAGACGGTTCGCGGTAAGAGTAAACTTTTTTCCTATCGTTCCTAGATGATTTTAAACGTTATATTCGTGGTAAACTGTGCATACGAAACCGTGTGTCGTGACGCCAGTTCTCTCGGACGCGTATTTACCGAGTTAACTTCCGGCGAGTCGCTTAGGTATCGCTGGAACGATAAAATTGCTAAGTACCGCGCCGTGTCGGTTAGACGGTTCGCGGTAAGAGTAAACTTTTTTCCTATCGTTCCTAGATGATTTTAAACGTTATATTCGTGGTAAACTGTGCATACGAAACCGTGTGTCGTGACGCCAGTTCTCTCGGACGCGTATTTACCGAGTTAACTTCCGGCGAGTCGCTTAGGTATCGCTGGAACGATAAAATTGCTAAGTACCGCGCCGTGTCGGTTAGACGGTTCGCGGTAAGAGTAAACTTTTTTCCTATCGTTCCTAGATGATTTTAAACGTTATATTCGTGGTAAACTGTGCATACGAAACCGTGTGTCGTGACGCCAGTTCTCTCGGACGCGTATTTACCGAGTTAACTTCCGGCGAGTCGCTTAGGTATCGCTGGAACGATAAAATTGCTAAGTACCGCGCCGTGTCGGTTAGACGGTTCGCGGTAAGAGTAAACTTTTTTCCTATCGTTCCTAGATGATTTTAAACGTTATATTCGTGGTAAACTGTGCATACGAAACCGTGTGTCGTGACGCCAGTTCTCTCGGACGCGTATTTACCGAGTTAACTTCCGGCGAGTCGCTTAGGTATCGCTGGAACGATAAAATTGCTAAGTACCGCGCCGTGTCGGTTAGACGGTTCGCGGTAAGAGTAAACTTTTTTCCTATCGTTCCTAGATGATTTTAAACGTTATATTCGTGGTAAACTGTGCATACGAAACCGTGTGTCGTGACGCCAGTTCTCTCGGACGCGTATTTACCGAGTTAACTTCCGGCGAGTCGCTTAGGTATCGCTGGAACGATAAAATTGCTAAGTACCGCGCCGTGTCGGTTAGACGGTTCGCGGTAAGAGTAAACTTTTTTCCTATCGTTCCTAGATGATTTTAAACGTTATATTCGTGGTAAACTGTGCATACGAAACCGTGTGTCGTGACGCCAGTTCTCTCGGACGCGTATTTACCGAGTTAACTTCCGGCGAGTCGCTTAGGTATCGCTGGAACGATAAAATTGCTAAGTACCGCGCCGTGTCGGTTAGACGGTTCGCGGTAAGAGTAAACTTTTTTCCTATCGTTCCTAGATGATTTTAAACGTTATATTCGTGGTAAACTGTGCATACGAAACCGTGTGTCGTGACGCCAGTTCTCTCGGACGCGTATTTACCGAGTTAACTTCCGGCGAGTCGCTTAGGTATCGCTGGAACGATAAAATTGCTAAGTACCGCGCCGTGTCGGTTAGACGGTTCGCGGTAAGAGTAAACTTTTTTCCTATCGTTCCTAGATGATTTTAAACGTTATATTCGTGGTAAACTGTGCATACGAAACCGTGTGTCGTGACGCCAGTTCTCTCGGACGCGTATTTACCGAGTTAACTTCCGGCGAGTCGCTTAGGTATCGCTGGAACGATAAAATTGCTAAGTACCGCGCCGTGTCGGTTAGACGGTTCGCGGTAAGAGTAAACTTTTTTCCTATCGTTCCTAGATGATTTTAAACGTTATATTCGTGGTAAACTGTGCATACGAAACCGTGTGTCGTGACGCCAGTTCTCTCGGACGCGTATTTACCGAGTTAACTTCCGGCGAGTCGCTTAGGTATCGCTGGAACGATAAAATTGCTAAGTACCACAGCGCCGTGTCGGTTAGACGGTTCGCGGTAAGAGTAAACTTTTTTCCTATCGTTCCTAGATGATTTTAAACGTTATATTCGTGGTAAACTGTGCATACGAAACCGTGTGTCGTGACGCCAGTTCTCTCGGACGCGTATTTACCGAGTTAACTTCCGGCGAGTCGCTTAGGTATCGCTGGAACGATAAAATTGCTAAGTACCGCGCCGTGTCGGTTAGACGGTTCGCGGTAAGAGTAAACTTTTTTCCTATCGTTCCTAGATGATTTTAAACGTTATATTCGTGGTAAACTGTGCATACGAAACCGTGTGTCGTGACGCCAGTTCTCTCGGACGCGTATTTACCGAGTTAACTTCCGGCGAGTCGCTTAGGTATCGCTGGAACGATAAAATTGCTAAGTACCGCGCCGTGTCGGTTAGACGGTTCGCGGTAAGAGTAAACTTTTTTCCTATCGTTCCTAGATGATTTTAAACGTTATATTCGTGGTAAACTGTGCATACGAAACCGTGTGTCGTGACGCCAGTTCTCTCGGACGCGTATTTACCGAGTTAACTTCCGGCGAGTCGCTTAGGTATCGCTGGAACGATAAAATTGCTAAGTACCGCGCCGTGTCGGTTAGACGGTTCGCGGTAAGAGTAAACTTTTTTCCTATCGTTCCTAGATGATTTTAAACGTTATATTCGTGGTAAACTGTGCATACGAAACCGTGTGTCGTGACGCCAGTTCTCTCGGACGCGTATTTACCGAGTTAACTTCCGGCGAGTCGCTTAGGTATCGCTGGAACGATAAAATTGCTAAGTACCGCGCCGTGTCGGTTAGACGGTTCGCGGTAAGAGTAAACTTTTTTCCTATCGTTCCTAGATGATTTTAAACGTTATATTCGTGGTAAACTGTGCATACGAAACCGTGTGTCGTGACGCCAGTTCTCTCGGACGCGTATTTACCGAGTTAACTTCCGGCGAGTCGCTTAGGTATCGCTGGAACGATAAAATTGCTAAGTACCGCGCCGTGTCGCGGTAAGAGTAAACTTTTTTCCTATCGTTCCTAGATGATTTTAAACGTTATATTCGTGGTAAACTGTGCATACGAAACCGTGTGTCGTGACGCCAGTTCTCTCGGACGCGTATTTACCGAGTTATAAGCGAGTTAACTTCCGGCGAGTCGCTTAGGTATCGCTGGAACGATAAAATTGCTAAGTACCGCGCCGTGTCGGTTAGACGGTTCGCGGTAAGAGTAAACTTTTTTCCTATCGTTCCTAGATGATTTTAAACGTTATATTCGTGGTAAACTGTGCATACGAAACCGTGTGTCGTGACGCCAGTTCTCTCGGACGCGTATTTACCGAGTTAACTTCCGGCGAGTCGCTTAGGTATCGCTGGAACGATAAAATTGCTAAGTACCCGCGCCGTGTCGGTTAGACGGTTCGCGGTAAGAGTAAACTTTTTTCCTATCGTTCCTAGATGATTTTAAACGTTATATTCGTGGTAAACTGTGCATACGAAACCGTGTGTCGTGACGCCAGTTCTCTCGGACGCGTATTTACCGAGTTAACTTCCGGCGAGTCGCTTAGGTATCGCTGGAACGATAAAATTGCTAAGTACCGCGCCGTGTCGGTTAGACGGTTCGCGGTAAGAGTAAACTTTTTTCCTATCGTTCCTAGATGATTTTAAACGTTATATTCGTGGTAAACTGTGCATACGAAACCGTGTGTCGTGACGCCAGTTCTCTCGGACGCGTATTTACCGAGTTAACTTCCGGCGAGTCGCTTAGGTATCGCTGGAACGATAAAATTGCTAAGTACCGCGCCGTGTCGGTTAGACGGTTCGCGGTAAGAGTAAACTTTTTTCCTATCGTTCCTAGATGATTTTAAACGTTATATTCGTGGTAAACTGTGCATACGAAACCGTGTGTCGTGACGCCAGTTCTCTCGGACGCGTATTTACCGAGTTAACTTCCGGCGAGTCGCTTAGGTATCGCTGGAACGATAAAATTGCTAAGTACCCGCGCCGTGTCGGTTAGACGGTTCGCGGTAAGAGTAAACTTTTTTCCTATCGTTCCTAGATGATTTTAAACGTTATATTCGTGGTAAACTGTGCATACGAAACCGTGTGTCGTGACGCCAGTTCTCTCGGACGCGTATTTACCGAGTTAACTTCCGGCGAGTCGCTTAGGTATCGCTGGAACGATAAAATTGCTAAGTACCGCGCCGTGTCGGTTAGACGGTTCGCGGTAAGAGTAAACTTTTTTCCTATCGTTCCTAGATGATTTTAAACGTTATATTCGTGGTAAACTGTGCATACGAAACCGTGTGTCGTGACGCCAGTTCTCTCGGACGCGTATTTACCGAGTTAACTTCCGGCGAGTCGCTTAGGTATCGCTGGAACGATAAAATTGCTAAGTACCGCGCCGTGTCGGTTAGACGGTTCGCGGTAAGAGTAAACTTTTTTCCTATCGTTCCTAGATGATTTTAAACGTTATATTCGTGGTAAACTGTGCATACGAAACCGTGTGTCGTGACGCCAGTTCTCTCGG
>CAKAJI010000340.1:10000-12500 GCA_916610255.1 Lasioglossum lativentre
CTTAGATGGAGTTTACCACCCACTTAGGGCTGCACTCTCAAGCAACCCGACTCTAAGGAGAGGTCCTCCCGAAACGCGTACCGGTCGCTACGGGCCTGGCACCCTCTACGGGTAAATGGCCCCATTCAAGATGGACTTGGACGCGGTTCGACGTCACGGGATAAATTGACCCTCCTAAACACTACATTTCCCAACGGCAGAACCGCGGGATTCAGTGCTGGGCTAATTCCTGTTCGCTCGCCGCTACTAAGGAAATCCTTGTTAGTTTCTTTTCCTCCGCTTAGTAATATGCTTAAATTCAGCGGGTAATCTCGCCTACTCTGAGGTCGTCTAACGTGAAAAAAAAATCTTTCGTATATTTCGCCGAAAGAGCATTAAAAAGTACGCACGAGAACACGTACAGAGGAGCACAAAAAAAAAAAACAAAACACCACTACTCGACGAAGAAGCTTAATGAAACCAATATGTCTTATGCGCCACACCAAAGTGTCTCTCTTTCTTTCTCTTCATATTGCTCGTCGATCGGAAACTCTCGCTAGACGATCCGCCGGTTAAACTTTAACGTCCGTCGAAAAGAACTTCCGGGGACTGGACGACCGGCAGATCGCGCGGTTTCGCGATCGCAAATGAAGAAAAAAAAATGACATGGGGCGACCGACAAAGGTCATTTACCTTCTCCGCGGTGCTAATCTCTCTTGTGCGTGACAATGAAGTTCGAAAGCCACTCCAATAGAGGAGTATATATAAAATATTAACTCTCGGTGGGATTTCTTTCTCTCTAACACACTCTAGACACACACGGGGGTACAGAAACGTTGCGCACAGACGACATCATATCTCGATCAAACCAAAGAGACACGAGAGAGATCTCGCGCGGTCGTCATTCAATTAAACGAACGTGGCGATGGAATGGCAACACGCTGATTAGCGAGGACACGCGACGACGGGGAAATTTTATTCAACCCGATACAAGTACGCGTGCTCGTCCCGCACAATTTAGCGTTGCTCCGCTGTCCATCGATTATCCAAGCGTTCGTAGAACGAGAGACCAACGTCTTTTTTCTCTTCTCGAAGGACTCTCACAATGTTTGTCGAGAAGTCGCTAGGCAACGACGACCCTCCGCATGCATGTTAAATATGTAGAGACAGAAACACATCCACGCACAAGCGTATTTCTCTTTATATATATATATCTCCCTGGGGCTTACATCGCACACCACACAGATTTTATACACGGGTGTCTGTATCTTCTCTTTATTTTTGTGTCCATTATCTGTATAGTCTCTTAAAGACTGACTCTTTATACCTCTTTCGTATACGCATCATTTCAGGCGACGTCGGGAGCGCGTTGAATGTTCACGAGTGAAACGCTTCTTTCGCAATGCGAATCGTTTCACAGAGAAAGTGAGAGATGTCGAACTCGTCGGAGCGGTGTCTTACGGGCGGTCGGTCGTACGACTCGCGACACCGCAAAACACTCACGCAAGTCCGAATGTGAGAATACCAATCTCTCTACTATTCTCGCGAAACTGTTAGACGCAATGCAAAATTTACAATTTTCACAGAACCGCGTCAAACGCCGACGAAACGCCCATCATTCGCTCGTACGTAGAGCATCTTCGCAACCCGACTCAGAAACGCTCTTGCGCCCTCCAATTTTATAAATATTGGAGAGGTAAGCGACGGCGGGGACTTACAAGAGCAACGCAAGCAGTATTTGGTTACGTAAACGACCCTCAGCCAGGCGTGGTCCAGGAATTGTATCCGTGGACCGCAATGTGCGTTCGAAATGTCGATGTTCATGTGTCCTGCAGTTCACACGTTGACGCGCAATTAGCTGCGTTCTTCATCGACCCACGAGCCAAGTGATCCACCGTTCAGGGTAATCGTATAATTTTGATTTGTAATCAATATATGTATATTTTGTCTCTTTGTTCTGCGGTTCGTAAGAACGCCGATACCTGAAAACTCCAACCAGCGCGCGAAGGAGATTCAGGCGTCGTTTTTAAGGACGACACAGTCGTCCGTGGAAACGGAAACCGCGCAGAGTACGCACGCGCGGAGACAGCACGTACCTGACACGGCCGGGCGAACAGTACATTGAAAAACCTTTAAAATGGAAAACGCGGAGGGGAATTCTGAAAACGACGGGGATCATAGACAACCCGATATACTGGATCCAGAACACTTCCCTCCTCCTTTTTATTGGAAATGTGAATTCGATGTTAGCGGACTTCACAGCCGGCTCTCTCACTCTGGCCGTGCGCGATCGTTCGTCCCAACTCTTGTGCACAGTATTATCGCCCCACAGAGAGTAGGGTGTCAGAATCGCAACACATAGCCTTAACAAGCGAGGAGCTTCACAGCCGGTCCTCTCGAATATATTACACCGTTCTTCAACGAACAACGCGTGCGGCGACACGTTTTGTGCTCTTGGTTATACGCGAACTCGATAAATAGAGAGCGGGACTCTCAGCCGGCTCTGGCAGCGGTCATTCGT
>CAKAJI010000340.1:17500-20515 GCA_916610255.1 Lasioglossum lativentre
CGCGGTAAGAGTAAACTTTTTTCCTATCGTTCCTAGATGATTTTAAACGTTATATTCGTGGTAAACTGTGCATACGAAACCGTGTGTCGTGACGCCAGTTCTCTCGGACGCGTATTTACCGAGTTAACTTCCGGCGAGTCGCTTAGGTATCGCTGGAACGATAAAATTGCTAAGTACCGCGCCGTGTCGGTTAGACGGTTCGCGGTAAGAGTAAACTTTTTTCCTATCGTTCCTAGATGATTTTAAACGTTATATTCGTGGTAAACTGTGCATACGAAACCGTGTGTCGTGACGCCAGTTCTCTCGGACGCGTATTTACCGAGTTAACTTCCGGCGAGTCGCTTAGGTATCGCTGGAACGATAAAATTGCTAAGTACCGCGCCGTGTCGGTTAGACGGTTCGCGGTAAGAGTAAACTTTTTTCCTATCGTTCCTAGATGATTTTAAACGTTATATTCGTGGTAAACTGTGCATACGAAACCGTGTGTCGTGACGCCAGTTCTCTCGGACGCGTATTTACCGAGTTAACTTCCGGCGAGTCGCTTAGGTATCGCTGGAACGATAAAATTGCTAAGTACCGCGCCGTGTCGGTTAGACGGTTCGCGGTAAGAGTAAACTTTTTTCCTATCGTTCCTAGATGATTTTAAACGTTATATTCGTGGTAAACTGTGCATACGAAACCGTGTGTCGTGACGCCAGTTCTCTCGGACGCGTATTTACCGAGTTAACTTCCGGCGAGTCGCTTAGGTATCGCTGGAACGATAAAATTGCTAAGTACCGCGCCGTGTCGGTTAGACGGTTCGCGGTAAGAGTAAACTTTTTTCCTATCGTTCCTAGATGATTTTAAACGTTATATTCGTGGTAAACTGTGCATACGAAACCGTGTGTCGTGACGCCAGTTCTCTCGGACGCGTATTTACCGAGTTAACTTCCGGCGAGTCGCTTAGGTATCGCTGGAACGATAAAATTGCTAAGTACCGCGCCGTGTCGGTTAGACGGTTCGCGGTAAGAGTAAACTTTTTTCCTATCGTTCCTAGATGATTTTAAACGTTATATTCGTGGTAAACTGTGCATACGAAACCGTGTGTCGTGACGCCAGTTCTCTCGGACGCGTATTTACCGAGTTAACTTCCGGCGAGTCGCTTAGGTATCGCTGGAACGATAAAATTGCTAAGTACCGCGCCGTGTCGGTTAGACGGTTCGCGGTAAGAGTAAACTTTTTTCCTATCGTTCCTAGATGATTTTAAACGTTATATTCGTGGTAAACTGTGCATACGAAACCGTGTGTCGTGACGCCAGTTCTCTCGGACGCGTATTTACCGAGTTAACTTCCGGCGAGTCGCTTAGGTATCGCTGGAACGATAAAATTGCTAAGTACCGCGCCGTGTCGGTTAGACGGTTCGCGGTAAGAGTAAACTTTTTTCCTATCGTTCCTAGATGATTTTAAACGTTATATTCGTGGTAAACTGTGCATACGAAACCGTGTGTCGTGACGCCAGTTCTCTCGGACGCGTATTTACCGAGTTAACTTCCGGCGAGTCGCTTAGGTATCGCTGGAACGATAAAATTGCTAAGTACCGCGCCGTGTCGGTTAGACGGTTCGCGGTAAGAGTAAACTTTTTTCCTATCGTTCCTAGATGATTTTAAACGTTATATTCGTGGTAAACTGTGCATACGAAACCGTGTGTCGTGACGCCAGTTCTCTCGGACGCGTATTTACCGAGTTAACTTCCGGCGAGTCGCTTAGGTATCGCTGGAACGATAAAATTGCTAAGTACCGCGCCGTGTCGGTTAGACGGTTCGCGGTAAGAGTAAACTTTTTTCCTATCGTTCCTAGATGATTTTAAACGTTATATTCGTGGTAAACTGTGCATACGAAACCGTGTGTCGTGACGCCAGTTCTCTCGGACGCGTATTTACCGAGTTAACTTCCGGCGAGTCGCTTAGGTATCGCTGGAACGATAAAATTGCTAAGTACCGCGCCGTGTCGGTTAGACGGTTCGCGGTAAGAGTAAACTTTTTTCCTATCGTTCCTAGATGATTTTAAACGTTATATTCGTGGTAAACTGTGCATACGAAACCGTGTGTCGTGACGCCAGTTCTCTCGGACGCGTATTTACCGAGTTAACTTCCGGCGAGTCGCTTAGGTATCGCTGGAACGATAAAATTGCTAAGTACCGCGCCGTGTCGGTTAGACGGTTCGCGGTAAGAGTAAACTTTTTTCCTATCGTTCCTAGATGATTTTAAACGTTATATTCGTGGTAAACTGTGCATACGAAACCGTGTGTCGTGACGCCAGTTCTCTCGGACGCGTATTTACCGAGTTAACTTCCGGCGAGTCGCTTAGGTATCGCTGGAACGATAAAATTGCTAAGTACCGCGCCGTGTCGGTTAGACGGTTCGCGGTAAGAGTAAACTTTTTTCCTATCGTTCCTAGATGATTTTAAACGTTATATTCGTGGTAAACTGTGCATACGAAACCGTGTGTCGTGACGCCAGTTCTCTCGGACGCGTATTTACCGAGTTAACTTCCGGCGAGTCGCTTAGGTATCGCTGGAACGATAAAATTGCTAAGTACCGCGCCGTGTCGGTTAGACGGTTCGCGGTAAGAGTAAACTTTTTTCCTATCGTTCCTAGATGATTTTAAACGTTATATTCGTGGTAAACTGTGCATACGAAACCGTGTGTCGTGACGCCAGTTCTCTCGGACGCGTATTTACCGAGTTAACTTCCGGCGAGTCGCTTAGGTATCGCTGGAACGATAAAATTGCTAAGTACCGCGCCGTGTCGGTTAGACGGTTCGCGGTAAGAGTAAACTTTTTTCCTATCGTTCCTAGATGATTTTAAACGTTATATTCGTGGTAAACTGTGCATACGAAACCGTGTGTCGTGACGCCAGTTCTCTCGGACGCGTATTTACCGAGTTAACTTCCGGCGAGTCGCTTAGGTATCGCTGGAACGATAAAATTGCTAAGTACCGCGCCGTGTCGGTTAGACGGTTCGCGGTAAGAGTAAA